>NW_026478988.1:0-10347 GCF_026875155.1 Cherax quadricarinatus | reverse complement strand
TCAGTCAAGTCCCCCCTCAAAGCGTTGTCATGCTCATAAAATTGTAATAACATGATTGCAAACAAATCACTGTACACAGGTGGGCTTAGAACCCTGTGGTGACAAATATACCTAACTGAATGAATCTTATTGTAGTCATCTGGCCCTGTGGCTTATGTACTGGCCTGGAGTTTTACAGCTCACTTGCCATAGTTTCTAACCTACACTCAACCGTGTTTTTTTTTTTGCATTTATGTTATTACAAAAGCAAAATGTATAGGGGTTTTAGTTATAGGTAATACATATTTTAAGAAAAAGAGGATAAATAAGTATACAAGATATGATGTAGGGCGAAATGACAGTAGTTTGTTGGATTATGTATTGGTAGATAAAAGACTGTTGAGTACACTTCAGGATGTACATGTTTATAGAGGGGCCACAGATATATCAGATCACTTTCTAGTTGTAGCTACACTGAGAGTAAAAGGTAGATGGGATACAAGGAGAATAGAAGCATCAGGGAAAAGAGAGGTGAAGGTTTATAAACTAAAGAGGAGGCAGTTAGGGTAAGATAATAAACAGCTATTGGAGGATAGATGGGCTAATGAGAGCATAGGCAATGGGGTCGAAGAGGTATGGGGTAGGTTTAAAAATGTAGTGTTAGAGTGTTCAGCAGAAGTTTGTGGTTACAAGAAAGTGGGTGCGGGAGGGAAGAGGAGCGATTGGTGGAATGATGATGTAAAGAGAGTAGTAAGGGAGAAAAAGTTAGCATATGAGAAGTTTTTACAAAGTAGAAGTGATGCAAGGAGGGAAGAGTATATGGAGAAAGAGAGAGAGGTTAAGAGAGTGGTGAAGCAATGTAAAAAGAGAGCAAATGAGATAGTGGGTGAGATGTTATCAACAAATTTTGTTGAAAATAATAAAAAGTTTTGGAGTGAGATTAACAAGTTAAGAAAGCCTAGAGAACAATGGATTTGTCAGTTAAAAATAGGAGAGGAGAGTTATTAAATGGAGAGTTAGAGGTATTGGGAAGATGGAGGGAATATTTTGAGGAATTGTTAATGTTGATAAAGATAGGGAAGCTGTGATTTCGTGTATAGGACAAGGAGGAATAACATCTTGTAGGAGTGAGGAAGAGCCAGTTGTGAGTGTGGGGGAAGTTCGTGAGGCAGTAGGTAAAATGAAAGGGGGTAAGGCAGCCGGGATTGATGGGATAAAGATAGAAATGTTAAAAGCAGGTGGGGGATATAGTTTTGGAGTGGTTGGTGCAATTATTTAATAAATGTATGGAAGAGGGTAAGGTACCTAGGGATTGGCAGAGAGCATGCATAGTTCCTTTGTATAAAGGCAAAGGGGATAAAAGAGAGTGCAAAAATTATAGGGGGATAAGTCTGCTGAGTATACCTGGTAAAGTGTATGGTAGAGTTATTATTTAAAGAATTTAAGAGTAAGACGGAGAATAGGGTAGCAGATGAACAAGGAGGCTTTAGGAAAGGAAGGGGGTGTGTGGACCAGGTGTTTACAGTGAAACGTAATTGAACAGTATTTAGATAAGGCTAAAGAGGTTTTTGTGGCATTTATGGATTTGGAAAAGGCGTATGACAGGGTGGATAGGGGGGCAATGTGGCAGATGTTGCAGGTGTATGGTGTAGGAGGTAGGTTACTGAAAGCAGTGAAGAGTTTTTACGAGGATAGTGAGGCTCAAGTTTAGAGTATGTAGGAAAGAGGGAAATTATATTTCAGTTAAAAGTAGGCCTTAGACAAGGATGTGTGATGTCACCGTGGTTGTTTAATATATTTATAGATGGGGTTGTAAGAGAAGTAAATGCGAGGGTCTTGGCAAGAGGCGTGGAATTAAAGATAAAGAATCACACATAAAGTATGAGTTGTCACAGTTGCTCTTTGCTGATGACACTGTGCTCTTGGGAGATTCTGAAGAGAAGTTGCAGAGGTTGGTGGATGAATTTGGTAGGGTATGCAAAAGAAGAAAAAAGTGAATACAGGAAAGAGTAAGGTTATGAGGATAACAAAAAGATTAGGTGATGAAAGATTGGATATCAGATTGGAGGGGGAGAATATGGAGGAGGTGAATGTATTCAGATATTTGGGAGTGGACGTGTCAGCGGATGGGTCTATGAAAGATGAGGTGAATCATAGAATTGATGAGGGGAAAAGGGTGAGCGGTGCACTTAGGAGTCTGTGGAGACAAAGAACTTTGTCCTTGGAGGCAAAGAGGGGAATGTATGAGAGTATAGTTTTACCAACGCTCTTATATGGGTGTGAAGCATGGGTGATAAATATTGCAGCGAGGAGAAGGCTGGAGGCAGTGGAGATGTCATGTCTGAGGGCAATGTGTGGTGTGAATATAATGCAGAGAATTCGTAGTTTGGAAGTTAGGAGGAGGTGCGGGATTACCAAAACTGTTGTCCAGAGGGATGAGGAAGGGTTGTTGAGGTGGTTCGGACATGTAGAGAGAATGGAGCGAAACAGAATGACTTCAAGAGTGATTCAGTCTGTAGTGGAAGGAAGGCGGTAGGGGTCGGCCTAGGAAAGGTTGGAGAGAGGGGGTAAAGAGGTTTTGTGTGCGAGGGGCTTGGACTTCCAGCAGGCATGCGTGAGCGTGTTTGATAGGAGTGAATGGAGACAAATGGTTTTTAATACTTGATGTGCTGTTGTGGATGTGAGCAAAGTAACATTTATGAAGGGGTTCAGGGAAACCGGCAGGCCGGACTTGAGTCCTGGAGATGGGAAGTACAGTGCCTGCACTCTGAAGGAGGGTGTTAATGTTGCAGTTTTAAAAACTGTAGTGTAAAGCACCCTTCTGGCAAGACAGTGATGGAGTGAATGTTTGGTGAAAGTTTTTTTTTTTCGGGCCACCCTGCCTTGGTGGGAATCGGCCAGTTTTGGTTAATAAAAAAAATAATAAAAATAATAAGTATAAAAGTAAATGTAAGTGTAAATATAAAAGGACACAAATGGAAATATGTCACTCTTGTTTTTTTTTGGGTTTATCCTGGGGTATTTTACACATATGCGCTTGTATGATAATGTATGTATGAAACTTATTTATAAATTAAAATGTAAATATTTCTTACTGATAATTTAAATGTAAATATTTCTTATTTATATATTACATATGTACATTGTTTCAGTGTGAGGGTTGTGGTGGCCAAAGCCTCCACCGTCACCAACACGGCTTCTCTCAGTGGCAGCCTTAAACCCAACAACAACACTTAAACCATTTACTCCTCTCATTACATTATGACTTTATTTTATTCATTCTAGAGTATATATCATGTTTCTATGTTATTAATATTGTTTATAATGTCATATTACATGAATTGTCATGGAAAAATTTAAGCCGTAGAGATGACATTAGCATCTTTTTTTGGGAAGCATAAAAAACTCGCCTTCCTCTTTCTTGCCTCCTACCTACCTCCTACACCAACAAAAACCCAATGAAGGTTAAATGTGATGTTAAATGATCATTTATCCATTTTATTAGTGCTTTATGTTTATTTGTCATGTTTTCTGTTTGTAAATCTATATTTAATCTTTAAAAAATTATTTTTGTTAATACTTTGGCTGTCTGAAACAGTTTAATTGCATTTCCATTATTTCTTATGGGGAAAATAGATTTGCCAGTCATGAATTTCGCCAGTCGGTAGACTCTTGGAACGGATTAATCAGAAAATCGGGGTCCACTATATTATTATTATTATTACAGTATTATTATTGAAACGTAACATATTCTTATAATAATTTAAAATTATTATATTGAGGGAAATGTGTGGTGTGAATATAATGCAGAGAATTCGTAGTTTGGAAGTTAGGAGGAGGTGCGGGATTACCAAACTGTTGTCCAGGGGATGAGGAAGGGTTGTTGAGGTGGTTCAGACATGTAGAGAGAATGGAGCGAAACAGAATGACTTCAAGAGTGTATCAGTCTGTAGGGGAAAAGGAAGGCGGGGTAGGGGTCGGCCTAGGAAAGGTTGGAGGAGGGGGGTAAAGGAGGTTTTGTGTGCGAGGGGCTGGACTTCCAGCGGCATGCGTGAGCGTGTTTTGATAGGAGTGAATGGAGACAAATGGTTTTTAATACTTGATGTGCTGTTGGAGTGTGACCCAAAGTAACATTTATGAAGGGGTTCAGGGAAACCGGCAGGCCGGACTGAGTCCTGGAGATGGGAAGTACAGTGCCTGCACTCTGAAGGAGGGGTGTTAATGTTGCAGTTTAAAAATGTAGTGTAAAGCACCCTTCTGGCAAGACGTGATGGAGTGAATGATGGTGAAAGTTTTTCTTTTTCGGGCCCCCCTTTGCCCTGGTGGGAATTGGCCAGTGTGATAATAAAAAATAAAATTATTATAAAATTATTATATTATCTGCATTATTATATTATTTATTAGTACGTATATATTCTTTTAGTAATACTCTTGCTTACCATTTAAATTTTTTATTCATACAAAAAATAGAAGATTTTACGGTTTTGCAGCTTACTGCATTATTGTAATAATTGTATAAAAAATTGTCAACCCATTCATTACTACATGTTGGAATGGTCAGTTGGACAGGTACATTGGATGGTCATGTCATTTGTTTACTCTTGAACATCCCAAAGAATCAAACATTTCTGCTACTTTGAGCTCAATTTAAAGGGTTTACTTTTCGTCATAAAACCCAAATTTCAAAATCATATCTGTTTCTGTAATATATCTTCCATTCTATCAAAAAAACGAGAATACAACCATAAAAAACCCACAAAAATATACCGCTAAGGGGCGGCTAATGGCTGAGAAGTGAACCCTGTTATTTATGGCCCAATTTCTTTCATTTGGTGTACATTAAGAATCATCTTTCCATCATACATTATAGCCCTTGTGGCTTAGCGCTTCTTTTTGATTATAATTAATTAATCCATCATACATTGCCCAAGTTTCAATAAGATAGTCCAACAAACAACTAAATCCAGTTCCCTAGATCAAAAGCAAGAGCCCCTCACCAGCATCAAGGTACCTCCTTGGAGGTCTGCTCGCATCTTGAAATTTCGCTCACATGGGAAGCAAAAAATCGACTGAGCGACTGCTTGTATCTTGAAAAACTTACATGTCGGGACACTCGCAAGTAGAGGTTCCCTGTATATAGACCGAAAAAGATAACAGAGTCAGTAAAAAAAATCATGCAGACCAGTGATATATGTTCACAAATGCACTGATATTATTTATACAATTATTACAATTTGCATGACAGTAAATCTTCTATTTTTGGTTTGAATAAAAATTCATTTTTGTGAATAAAAATCAAAATGGAATTAATTTGAAAAGCCTGAAAATGTAACTAACAAACAGAGGAAATGTTTTTTTTAATGCCAGGAATGCCTGCAATGTTTATTCTGGACCCTATTTGAAATTGGAATGTTTTGAACTTTGTGTGAAATTGGCCAAATTCCCAGTTTCTGATCACTTTATTGGGTAGTTGAAATAGTTGATTGGGCAGTTTGTTGTGCTCAGTTGAAAAAATAGAAGTAATACTGGCAAAATAAAATAAGAATTTGGCCGACTAGAATACAGTGGAAACCCTGGTTTTCATCAGGCGTTTATCGTACAATTCAGTTTTCAACCACTTTTTTTTTTGGTGAAATTTCCCATTTTCGTCATTTCGCTCAGAAATCGTCCATACCAGATGCATCTGCCTGCTCATGGGACACAGCCACTCATACGTTCAAGATCAGTGAGCATTACTCCGCACGTTCATCCAAAACATTTTGTAATAATCCATTGTATTTTTTGGCTTGCGAATGCTAAATAAGCCACAGTGGAGCCAAAGAAAGTTTTGTGTACCAGCCCTTTGGTAAAGAAGGTGAGAAAAATGATGGAATTCAAGAAAGAACTCGTAGAAAAATAAAGAGAGTAAGCGGCGTCGTGTGGCTGGCTTGCCAGAATGTATGGGAAATCCAATCAATGATCAGTTCCATCCTGGCGAAGAAGAAAAAAGAAATCAAGGAAGCTGATGCTGGAAAAGGGGGAAATGTGCTAACAAAACAGAGATCGCAAACAATCAGAAAAGTTGAGAAGTTGTTTGGTGTGGATAAACCGAAAATAGTTAGTGGTAGATAGTGTTGTTTAGACGGTTTAAATTTTCAAAAAGGCAAGGCAGTTGCATGCGTATTTTCGTAAAGAAAATTCCTGTAACGAGTGCTGCTGTTAGTGAATTTAAGACCAGCAAAGGGGTTCGACAGATTCAAGAAGCAAAGGGGCATACACAGTGTGGTAAGGATGGTGAAGCTGCAAGTTCAGACAAACATGGGGGCCCAAAAATTTATTGATGAATTCAAGGAGTACGTAGGATTCCTCCCCAACAAGTCTTCACTTGTGACGAAACAGGCCTCTTTTGGAAGAAAATGCCAAGAGGACCTACATCACACAAGAGGGAAAAAGGGAAATGCCAGGACACAAGCCCATGAAGGATAGGCTAACTATTGTTCTGTGGTAATGCTAGTGAGGATTTCAAAGTGAAACCGTTACTGGTGTATCACTCTGAAAATCCCAGAGTGTTCAAGAAAAACCCGTGTCATCAAGAGTAAATTGTGTGTGATGTGGAAGGCTAATTTAAAAAGGCATGGGTCACAAGGCAAATTTTCATTGAGTGGGTCAATGAAGTGTTTGGCCCGAGTGTGAAGAAATACCTCCTGGAAAATAAATTGCTACTAGGGGCCTCCTGGTAATGTACTATGCTCCTGCTCATCCTCCCGACTTGGAAGACCAGATGTTGGGGGAGTTTAGTTTCATCACAGTGAAGTTCTTGTCCCACACCCCTCCTCTCGTCTAGCCCTTGGACCAGCAGGTCATTTCAAAACTTGAAAAAAATGTAACCGAAGCATTGTTTCAAAGGTGCTTTGAAGTAACCTCAAACACTGAATTGACCTAAAAGAGTTCTGGAGGAATCACTTCAATATCTTCCATTGCATAAATTTATAGATAAAGGGTTGGCAGGGAGTGATTTCCAGGATGATTTACTCTTGGAGAATATTGTGGCCAGAATGTGTCCAAGAAAGGATTGTGAAGGGTTTGAGGTGCCCGAGACCCCTCCCTTTTGGAATCTATTGTTTTTGGGGAAGTCCCCTGGGGGTTGGAGGTGAGTGGCCAGGGTGTGGAAAAGTTGGTGGGAAACAGGGAAAGCTAACCACAGAAGAGCTGCAAAACCTTCATCTGGAACGTAACAGACCTTGCTGAGGAAATTGCCCCAGAAGAGGAGGAAGAGAGAGTGGAGAATGGCCCTTTTTCAGCGATTAAGGGGATTTGTGTAAAGTGGAGTGAGGTGCAAAATTTTTTGGAGAAATATCACCGTAACAAAGCTTTGGGGAACCTGTTTACAGATGTTCGATGACAATGTCATGTCCCATTTTAGGGAAATATTAAAAGGGGCCCGAAACAGGCCTCTTGACAGATTTTTTTTTGCACGGGGATCCCGTGACTCTCCCCCCCCTGGTCTGTGGCAGTAGAAGACAAGTGGGAAAATAACCCCCGAGGGCTTGTAACCTGATGTCCTTATGGAGGGGGATTTCCTTTCCCAAAAAGTAACCCTCCTCCCTCTCCCCCCCTCGCCATTTCCATATGCCCAAAAAGAGTCTTTAGGCAGGTAAAAAAGGGTGTTAAAAGTTCATTACCCCCTTTTATTAGTCATTTTTATTTATTTCTCATTTTTTTTTGTATGTAAGAAAAAAAATAATTTTTTTTTTTTAAAAATTTTTGGGGCCCCTGGGCGGCAAAATCTACGTTTAAACCCTAAAAGGGGGTTAAAGAAATTTGGAGGCCTCTTAATATTTTTTGCACATTTTTTAAGTTCTGTAAATTTTCTGCTGTTCGGAAGCTTGGAGATTAAAAAAAAACGTTTTTCTTTAAATTTTTGAAAGGGTATTTACATAATTTTTAACAAACAGTCTTATATCATTTTCCTTGCTTTATGAAGTCTGTGTAGGAAACCTCAGTGATATTCCTACCAGTGTTTAGTTCTGTTGTGTAAATTATATTCAGTGAATTAGTGCTGTAAAGAATCAAGCAGGTGATAACCTGTTTTTTTTTTTTTTTCCAAAAATATTTCTGAATACTTCAGTACACTGGCTTCGGGTGCTTTTTGGGTGTATTTTTTTTTTTTCTCAAATTCAATATTTTTTTGCATTTCTGGGGGGGGTTGTTTTTTTTTTTTTAAAATCATTTGAATAAAATTTTTTTGTTTTTTTTTATTTAAATTTGTTTTATTATTACTGTTTCTGTGGGACGGGGAAGGCATCGTTTAAAGAGAAATCCCTACTATTTTATACACTTTAGTTTTGTTTAACTTGTATAATTTTTTGTATTTTTGGGAAATTTCTAGAAGTGTGGGGTATTTACCCTTAAACGTAAAAATGTATTACCTTTCACTGGCGCAGCGCCCCAAAATTTAAAAAAAAAAAATTAAAAAAAAAAAATTTTTTTTTTATAGAAAAGAAAAGCATTTTTTTTTTTAAGTGTTTTAGAATAAAAAAAAAATTAAGTCGGGGACTTACAGAGTATGAGGGAGAGAAGTTGGCACGGATGCTCATGTGACGGCAACATGGAGTGGTGCTTGCAGAAATGTTGCTGATATACCTTTTTTTTTCTGTTTTTCATTTATTTTTATAATTTTTATTTTTATTATTTCACATGGGATTCCCCCCAAGGCGGGTGGCCCCAAAAAAAAAAACTTTCAATCATTCACTCCACCGTCTTGCCCGAAAGGGGGCTTTTTCACTACAGTTTTTAAAATGCAACTTAACACCCCCCCTTAGAGGAAGGGGCCCGTACTTCCCACTCCCGGACTCAAGCCGGCCGCCGGTTTCCCTGAACCCTTATAAATGTTACTTTGCTCACACTCCAAAGCAAGGGCAAAAATTAAAAACCTTTTTTCTCCATTACTCCTTCAAAAAACGCTCCGCTGCCTGCTGGAATAAACCCCTCGCACACAAAACCTCCCTTTTCCCCCCCCTCCAACCCCTTTTAGGCCCACCCCCCTACCCCCCCTTTCCCTTTCCCCTCAGAAGATACATCTTTAAGTTATTCTGTTTCGCTCCATTTCTCTACATTCCGAAACCCCCTCAAAAACCCTTCCTCAGCCCCTGGAAAACATTTTGGTAATCCCGCCCTCCTCCTAACTTCCAAATACGAATTCTTTGCATTTATTCACACCACACATTCCCCCTCAGAAGACATCTCCACTGCCCCCAGCCTTCTCCTCGCTGCAACTTTCTCACCCATGCTTACCCCATAAAAGAGCGTTGGTAAAACTATACTCCATACTTTCCCCCTCTTTGCCTCCAAGGACAAATTTTCTTGTCTCCACAGACTCCTAATGCACCACTCACTCTTTTTCCCTCATCAATTCAATTTTCCCCTATCTTTCATAGACCATCCGTGACACTCCACTCCCAAATATCTGAATACGTTTCACCTCCCCCATACCTCCCCCCCAATTGATATTCAATTTTTCATCACCTATTTTTTTGTTATCCCAAAAACCTTCCCTTTTTCCTTATTCACCTTTAATTTTCTTCTTTTCACACCCTCCCAAATTCACCCCCAATCTCTCAGCTTTTTTCAGAATCTCCCCAAAAGCACGTTATCAGCAAAGAGCAGTGTCAACTCCCCCCCTGTTTTGTGATTCTTTATCTTTTAACTCCACGCCTCTTGCCCCAAAACCCGCAATTTTTCTTTACAAACCCATCTATAAATATAAAACAAAACCCGGGGACTCACAATCCTTGTCTAAGGCCTACTTTTCTGGGAAAAATTTCCCTCTTTTCTAATACTCTAACTTTTACCTCACTATCCTCGTAAAAACCTTTACTGCTTCAGTAAATACCTCTACACCATACACTTGAACATTGCCACATTGCCCCCCCTATCCCCTGTCATACGCCTTTCCAAATCCAAAAAATGCCCAAAGACCTCTTTAGCCCTTATCTAAATCTGTTCACTTTAGTTTCACTGTAAACACCTGGTCCCCCACCCCCACCTTTCCTAAAGCCCCCTTTTCATCTGCTTCCCATTCTCCGTTTACTCTTAATTCTTTCAATTTAAATTACCTAACTTTCCAGGGACACCACAGATTATCCCCTATAATTTTTGCATCTCTTTTATCCCCCCTTTGCCTTTTACAAGGAACTATGCAGCTCTCGCCCAAACCCTGGTCCTTACCCTCTTCCATACATTTATTAAATAATTGCACAACCACCCAAAACTATATCCCCCCCTGTTTTAACATTTCTATTTTTCCCCCTCAATCCCCCGGGTGCCTTACCCCCTTTTTTTTACCTATGCCCCCGAACTTCCCCCCCACCCAAATGGTCTTCCTTCCAC
>NW_026478986.1:0-10165 GCF_026875155.1 Cherax quadricarinatus | reverse complement strand
AAAACTAATGCGCACTCACTGCAACAAATGCTACCACTAAACTTTTCACACTCACTCATAATGCATCACTCACTACAACTAATGCATCACTCACTACAACTAATGCATCACTCACTACAACTAATGCACCACTACTACAACTATGCATCACTCACTACAACTAATGCATCACTCACTACAACTAATGCAGCACTCACTACAACTAATGCATCACTCACTACAACTAATGCACCACTCACTACAACTAATGCATCACTCACTACAACTAATGCAGCACTCACTACAACTAATGCAGCACTCACTACAACTAATGCACTACTCACTACAACTAATACAGCACTCACTACAACTAATGCAGCACTCACTACAACTAATGCATCACTCACTACAACTAATGCAGCACTCACTACAACTAATGCATCACTCACTACAACTAATGCACCACTCACTACAACTAATGCAGCACTCATTACTAATGCAACTTCTCTACAACTAATGTACTATTAAATATCGATAACGATGTATGTCATGGAACATTCTTCACAACTGTTGCATCAACGTTAGTCAATAAACTGCCGGTTGCATCGAATACTTATTTGCTATATTCCTCCATTTTAGGTGCCTTAGGTTGAAATCCCCTAACAGCAAGTTGTTTACCTGGAGAAAGTTCCCCGTGGCCCGGTCTGTGACCAGGCCTCCTGGTGGATCAGAGCCTGATCAACCAGGCTGTTACTGCTGGCTGCTCTCAATCAAATGTACGAACCACAGCCCGGCTGGTACCGAATTTAGGTGCTTGTCCAGTGCCAGCTTGAAGACTGCCAGGGGTCTGTTGGTAATCCCCCTTATGTGTGCTGGGAGGCAGTTGAACAGAACTTATTGTATTGTCTCTTAACGTGCTAGTGACACCCCTGCTTTTCATTGGGGGGATGTTGCATCATCTGCCAAGTCTTTTGCTTTAGTTGTGAGTGATTTTCGTGTGCAAGTTTGGTACTAGTCAATCTAGGATTTTCCAGGTGTATGTAATCATGTATCTCTCCCTCCTGCATTCCAGGGAATACAGGTTCAGGAACTTAAAGTGCTCCCAGTAATAGAGGTGCTTTATCTTCGTTATATGCGCCGTGAAGGTTCTTTGTACATTTTCTAGGTCAGCAATTTCACCTGCCTTGAAAGGTGCTGTTAGTGTGCAGCAATATTCCAGCCTAGATAGAACAAGTGACCTGAAGAGTGTCATCATGGGCTTGGCATCCCTAGTTTTGAAGGTTCTCATTATCCATCCTGCCATTTTTCTAGCAGATGCGATTGGTACAGTGTTATGGTCCTTGAAGGTGAGATCCTCCGACATGATCACTCCCAGGTCTTTGACGTTGGTGTTTTTCGCTCTATTATGGGGAAAGGGAACTTACTTTGAAATTTCCATGGGTTGAACGTAATATTGTTTTCTCAGCCCACTGAAAAATTTGGTTGATGTCCACCTGGAGCCTTGCATTGTCTGCAATGGAAGAAACTGTCATGCAGATTCAGGTGTCATCTGCAAAGGAAGACACGATGCGTGGCTGAAATCCCTGTCATGACAGATATGAGGATGAGAAACAAGATGGGAGTGAGTACTGTTCCTTGTGGAACAGAGTTTTTCACCGTAGCCGTCTCAGACTTTACTCTGTTGACTACTACTCTTTCTAGATTTTGCCACCGAAGTGGCTAGTTTATTGTGCACCCCATATCCATCCTGTGGACGGTAGCGCGAGAGCATATGGATACAAAAAAGGCCTAGGAACTGGGCCCCAAAGGGGTAACAGGAATACATATGGATTTATATCTACATATCTAAGTTCACTTATCTGTTACAAGCAAATTTAGGAAATTTGCTTAGTATATCTGGTATCTTATTTCATTAATAAGATCTTGACATGTCACAAGGTTATTATACTGTCTGTCTCTGTATTCCTCAAAAAGTGGACAATTAAGCACATAGTGTCAAGAGAGTGACCATATGCCTGATCACATAATTTACATTTAGTTTGATCATCATCTGTGTGTCTCCCCAAACTGCCAGAAGTACTTGTAACCAAGCCTAAGCCTGGCCACTACAACATCAGTCAGTCTGTCACATTGCAAGTTGCTCCAAAAACATACTTATCAAACGTTCATGTATCAAAAGTGGTTATAGATCTACTCAGGCTTCAAACTGCATTCCTATAACAATCATTTTCATTATTTACTTCTCTCCTAATATTTTTCCCTAATGCTAGACACAGTTATACCAAAGTTATATCGCATTCTCCTTCTGGATACCTTCTTGGCAAACATATCGACTTTATCATGAAGGAGTAATCCAATTGTGGATGGGATCCATAGCAATTGTACATTAATTCCCTTTGTCCCTAATTTTTGAGTATCTAACCTGGCTTCCCGAATGAGCATGTTGTTGTTTCATTATATGAGCCAAGAGCCTTCAATGATGACATAGAAATCAGTAATGATGATAGAGTCAAGCTCAGTGTCAAGGTTTAGCTTTAGCGCCATTAGGATTTGCAAACAATTCAGTTTGCAGTGTAGACGCCCATTTTGGGTTAATTCTTAGCCTAACCACAAATTTATTATCGTTCTTAACTAGGGAGGTGGCAACAAGAGCAGATGCAGCCCTGCCAGAAAACTCCGGGTTTAGATCCATCAGTGTATATAACTTGTGATAACTTATTACTCCCCAGCTAGGCCAAAAATTTCTTTTTGAGCAGTTGCTCTAACAAGAGATTTAAGGAAGGGATTACTAGCAATGAGCTTCTTGGGAGGGACTTGTAGGTATGGGGATTTTAAATGAACACATCTTCCATGGAGGGGGTGAAATCTTTTGTTGCCTACAGTGATACAGTTCTGTAGGTTATAAAACTTAATGCAATTGCACGTTTTCACAATCCATTTAGATCTGTGTGTATTTACCTCTAGACACTTGGTAAGATTCACTGTGATAGTGTCTGGTTCGTTTCTCAACATTCTAATACCGAGTACAGTGTTAATTTCAACAATCCTATCACTGATTACTAGAAATACCAAGCCCTTCCTCATGTTAAGAACTTTTGTAGATCTGGGACAGCCAAAAAAATCCTGAGAGCTTCATTTTGCATTAACTCCAAGGGTCGGAGGGAACTTTTCTAGCTAATATCAACATGGGAGCAGCAAAAATCAATTAAGGACCTAACATAGGCTATGTACATCATTCTCACGATTCTCACATTAGCACCATAGTTGGGATTGTAGCCAGCAACAGCTTTGAGAGCATATAGCTAGCTTTACATTTCTTGTTTAGTTGTGGTATAGTGGATTTGTTAAAGGAAACATCTAAAACCAAGATATCTGTAAGTTTTAACGTAGCTAATGATTTCACCCTGCAAATAGATGGGTGGGGATGTCGTTTGTTTGTTAATATCTTTGTTTTAGAGGAAGATATTATGGGGCCTAGTCGATTACAAATTGCTTGAACTTCATTAAGAATGGTATTCATCTTCTTATGCCCTGTTGTATGGATCATGATATCATCAGAAATAGTTATAGCTATATGTTTAGGTGAGGCAGGTAGAGCATTTAGGAGAGCATTAATCAGAATATTAAATAGCATGGACTAAGAACTCCTCCCTGCGGTGTACCTAAAGACATTTCTTTAGAATCACTTCTGAAGCCTTGGTAAAGGACAGGGGATACTCTATTTTGACAGTATCCTATTATCCAGCAAGTAACTACCACCAATATTCATTTTGGCTAGTTCATGTAGTATAACAGTTTCTGTTTGCAATATCAAATGCAGATTTTAGATCAAGAAAAGTGGTAAACTAGTAGAGGTTGTGCAGTGAGAAAGGTGGAAATACAGTTCTGCACACTTCTACCTTTCATGGACCCATAGAGGTAGGGGGAAAATTATGTCTGATTCTGTAGTACAGTCTGTTAAGCATCATTCTTTCAAAAGTTTTACAAAAAAGACAAATAGTTAAGGAGATCGGCCTAAATGTATCAGGCTGTTGGGGCTTAGGGATAGGCACAATGAGACTATTGGTCCAGGAAGTAGGAAGAACGCCCTCAATGTAACTGAGAATTTTACGTGCCAACAAAGGGTTATCAGGCACGTGCCTTAAGTTTCTGGAATACATAGGTTATACCATCCTCTCCAGGAGCAGTTGATCGACCTTTGGTTAATGCATTATCTAATTCATACTCGGTAAAGAGGCAATCACTCTCATCAATATTTTGGCTCATAAAATTAATCAGTTTCAACATTTCTTCAGAAGTACTCTCTAAATTTTTTCTAATATGAGATGGAAGGCTTTCATGCCTGGATGTTTTGGACCAGTCATTTATGAGGTCATTTGCTTTTTCAAGAGGAAAGGGATGAGCAACATTGCCAGTCTTTTTCCTGGTTATTTTATTTATACCTTTCCACTACTCTTTTGTGTTCTGTTTGTGAGGAAATTATAGATCCATCTACCAACTTTTCCTGTTAATCCTTTAGCATGCATTTTGTGCGCTATTATGCCATGGTCACACTTGTCGAAGGCTTTTGCAAAGTCTGTATATATTACATCTGCGTTCTTACCGGCTAATCTTTAATAATAATAATAAGTCTTCTAGTACATCAGGGCCTTGTCGTAGTGATCCAGTAGAGACAGGCAGGAGCGACCTGCTCGAAACCCATCTTACCCTGGGTTGTGTAGTTAATGGGTATCTAGATGGGTGGCGATCTTGCTTCTTAGGACCCTTTCAAAGATTTTTATGATATGGGATGTTAGTGCTATCGGTCTGTAGTTCTTTGCTATTGCTTTACTGCCCCCTTTGTGGAGTGGGGCTATGTCTGTTGTTTTTAGTAACTGTGGGACGAGCCCCGTGTCCATGCTCCCTATACACAGGATTTTGAAAGCTCGTGATAGGGGCTTCATGCAGTTCTTGATGAACGCGGAGTTCCATGAGTCTGGCCCTGGGGCAGAGTGCATGGGCATGTCATTTATCGCCTGTTCGAAGTCATTTGACGTCGGGATAACATAAGATAGGCTTGTGTTAACCAAATTCTGTGGCTCTCTCATAAAAAATTCATTTTGATCTTCGATTCTCTTACTGCTAAAACTTCGACTACATTATTTGAGGCATTAAGCAGTTCTGTGCAAACAAGTAACTCTGCGATATACAGGCCAACCTCCCCTCCCCTTTGCCTGTTCACTCTGTCACATCTGTATAGGTTGTAACCTGGGATCCACATTTCGTTGTCCAAGTGATCCTTTATGTGGGTCTCTGTGAAAGCCGTGAACATTGCATTTGCCTCTGCAAGCAGTCCACGGATGAAAGGTATTTTGTTGTTCGTTGCTGGCTTTAGACCTTGTATATTTGCAAAGAAGAATGTCATCGGACTGGTGGTATTGGTGGTACTGGGGGGGATGACTTTTTTCCGGCATTAGTATCTGTATCTGCTGGTTTGGAGTGGATGCAATCGACTGTGGTTCCACTCCAGAAATAACTGGATTTGGCATACGATTTCTGCCATTTCCTGCCAGTTTTTCTTTCTTCCTGGCACTAAAAAAAAACCTCTCCCTCTTGAGTGGCTGTGGCAACCCAGGTTTTCCCATGGCCTGGATGTTTGGTATCTTTTTGTCCCAGTTAGATGGTGTGCCTGGCAATATCAGTTAAAGCACAGTCTTTCCTGTACAGAAGAGGGACACATTTAAGGGTGAAAAAGCTAACAGGAAGGGAGTTTGCATTTTCCTGTTGTCATATGGGCATGGCATTTTCTAGGGTGGTCATAGTTGCACGTCCCGTCTGTTTTTCAAGATTTCCCATGCCTGCAGATACCAAGTGCATAGTATGTGCACTGGCTTGGTTTCCGTTTGCCTTGGGTTTCTGTGACTGTATTCCCTGTTGGTGCATGTTTCCCTGTCTTACTTCTATCCTCACTACTACTTACAATGGAGCTCTCACCAGTTATTTCTGGTAATATAGCCTCACTATTACCTGGAGTTTACCTGGAGAGAGTTCCGGGGGTCAACGCCCCCGCGGCCCGGTCTGTGACCAGGCCTCCTGGTGGATCAGAGCCTGATCAACCAGGCTGTTGCTGCTGGCTGCACGCAAACCAACGTACGAGCCACAGCCCGGCTGGTCAGGAACCTGTTGGTAATCCCTCTTATGTATGCTGGGAGGCAGTTGAACAGTCTCGGGCCACTAACACTTATTGTATGGTCTCTTAACGTGCTAGCGACACCCCTGCTTTTCAATGCGGGGGTGATGCATCGTCTGCCAAGTCTTTTGCTTTCGTAGTGAGTGATTTTCGTGTGCAAGTTCGGTACTAGTCCCTCTAGGATTTTCCAGGTGTATATAATCATGTATCTCTCCCTCCTGCATTCCAGGGAATACAGGTTTAGGAACCTCAAGTGCTCCCAGTAATTGAGGTGTTTTATGTCCGTTATGCGTGCCGTGAAAGTTCTCTGTACATTTTCTAGGTCAGCAATTTCACCTGCCTTGAAAGGTGCTGTTAGTGTGCAGCAATATTCCAGCCTAGATAGAACAAGCGACCTGAAGAGTGTCATCATGGGCTTGGCCTCCCTAGTTTTGAAGGTTCTCATTATCCATCCTGTCATTTTTCTAGCAGATGCGATTGATACAATGTTATGGTCCTTGAAGGTGAGATCCTCCGACATGATCACTCCCAGGTCTTTGACGTTGGTGTTTCGCTCTATTTTGTGGCCAGAATTTGTTTTGTACTCTGATGAAGATTTAATTTCCTCGTGTTTACCATATCTGAGTAATTGAAAATTCTCATCGCTACATTGCTACTTGAGTCGCCTTGTTTGCTATCTCCTGTGGCATTACTAGTTTGTAATATTGGTTTTATCTTGTCCTTGACCACACTTGTTTCCCCACTACAACTTCTGTCTCCCTCGAGGTCATTTATATGCATTCCCTCATGTGTACATTTACTGACTACCTGGGCAACACCTCCATCCTCACCATTACTCTCTACCAGGGCAACACCTTCAGCCTTACAGTTTCTGACTACATGACCAGCACCTAGGGCGATGCCATCCAGCCCAGACTTTTTAATTCCCCATCTGTTATAGAATGCTTGCAGGTTTTCTGTGAAAACAGCTTTGATGTTATCCTCTTTTAATACCAATGTGATTTTAGTCCACAGATTGCTCTCATTTGGGCATACCCAAAAACACTTCCCTGATTTAATACTGCTTGTAGATAGTTCTTGGATATCTGCACAAAGGGTATTTACCTGGAGTTTACCTGGAGAGAGTTCCGGGGGTCAATGTCCCCGCGGCCCGGTCTGTGACCAGGCCCCCTGGTGGATCAGAGCTTGATCAATCAGGCTGCACGCAATCCAACGTACGAGCAACAGCCCAGCTGATCAGGTACCGACTTTAGGTGCTTCTCCAGTGCCAGCTTGAAGACTGCCAGGGGTCTATTGGTAATCCCCCTTATATATACTGGGAGGCAGTTGAACAGTCTCAGGCCCCTGACACTTATTGTATTCTCTCTTAACGTGCTAGTGACACCCCTGCTTTTCATTGGGGGGATGTTGCATCGTCTGCCAAGTCTTTTGCTTTCGTTGGGAGTGATTTTCGTGTGCAAGTTCGGTACTAGTCCCTCTAGGATTTTCCAGGTGTATATAATCATGTATCTCTCCCGCCTGCGTTCCAGGGAATACAGGTTTAGGAACCTCAAGCGCTCCCAGTAATTGAGGTGTTTTATCTCCGTTATGTGTGCTGTGAAGGTTCTCTGTACATTTTCTAGGTCAGCAATTTCACCTGCCTTGAAAGGTGCTGTTATTGTGCAGCAATATTCCAGCCTAGATAGAACAAGTGACCTGAAGAGTGTCATCATGGGCTTGGCCTCCCTAGTTTTGAAGGTTCTCATTATCCATCCTGTCATTTTTCTAGCAGCTGCAATTGATATAATGTTTTGGTCCTTGAAGGTGAGATCCTCCGACATGATCACTCCCAGGTCTTTGACGTTTGTTTTTCGCTCTATTTTGTGGCCGGAATTTGTTTTTTACTCTGATGAAGTTTTGATTTCCTCGTGTCTACCATATTGTGACACCAATTTCCATAAAATGGCAAGGAATCCATAGGGAAGCCCTTTTGTTTATGTACTGCAGACACACAGAGCTTCCATAATTGATTTGAAGGGTTTGATTACTATGTTCTACAATAACCTCTTGAATATTCACAATAACCTCCTTTAAAATCAAAATCTGGGTATTTGTATTTTTATTTCTAATGTACTTGTATATTAGGGCGCTTTCCGGCGTACGTTTGTTTTATTTATTTTTTTGTGTTTGAAAAGGGGGCCTAAAACCCCTTGTTTACCCTTTTTTGTCCAAAGAATCCTTTTTAAACCAGTCAAGGGGTTGGACCATCAAGGGGGTTTTGGAAACCTCGAATCTGATCAGTGGGTCACTTATTTAAAAAATATTGGTCGGGGTTTTTTTAAAACATGAAGGAACTACTGAAAATTATTTAACGAGTAATAGTGTTAGATTGATTTAAAAAAACTTGCATGTTGAAAAACCGGGGATTTCTGACAGTTTCCCACAATGACAAACGGTTGAGACTAAACCTTTATTTTCATCCGAAAGGGTTTTAATTCTGTTCTACTTTTTTGTTTTTTTCATCTCCACCAAGATTGATTTTTCCACCGAAAATGGTAGTTTTTGTGCACCCCCTATCCATCCGTGGGCGGTTTGCGCGAGAGCATGTGGATACACAAAAAACCTAGGGAAATAGCCCCAAGGGGAACAGGAAATATGGATTTAAATTAAAATACTATAGTTCCCCATCGTTACAACAAATTTTAGGGAAATTTGCTTAGTATATTGGGATCTTTTTTTCATTATAAAATATCTTGAATGTCACATAGGTTTTTACGTTGTCCTGTATTCTAAAAAGGGAAATTAAACCCTATGTTCAGAAGTGACCATATGCCTGATCACATAATTTTACATTTTGTTTGTCTCATCTTTGGTTCTCCCCAAAATGCCAGAATACTTTTAACCAAGCCCAAGCTGGCCACTACAACATCAGTCTCTGTTCACATTGGAAGTTGCTCCATAAAAATATTTTCCTTATTTTATCATAGTGGGTTATAGTCTACTCAGGTTTAACTGCATTTCCCAAACAAATATTTTTATTTTTTATTCTCCCCTAAATTATTCCTAATGCTAGACACAGTTATACCAAAGTTATATTCTACATTCTCCTTCTGGATACTCTTCTTGGCTAACATATCAACTTTATCATGAAGGAGTAATCCAATGTGTGATGGGATCCATAGCAATTGTACATTAATTCCTTTGTCCCTAATTTTCGAGTATCAATACCTGGCTTCCCCAATGAGCATGTTGTTGGAGTCATTATATGAGCCAAGAGCCTTCAATGATGACATAGAATCAGTAATGATGATAGAGTCAAGCTCAGTGTCATAGGTTAGCTTTAGCGCCATTAGGATTGCAAACAATTCAGTTTGCAGTGTAGACGCCCATCTCCACCACAACAAATGCTATATTATCACTATAGTTGATTGATGAAATTATTGGAGGAAAGACGCTTTTCTGGAGCAATATTTGCTTTTCGTTTTGTATATTGCGACTGCTGGTAACTACAGATTATATGAATTTCACTGCATATGTCTGGTATTTCAAGAATGGAGAAAAAATTTATGAAAGTCACATCACTCCACTAAGTAATACTGGTTAGCTGCTACTACAACACTGTTTTCTCCTATTCACTGGTATCACTAGATTATATGCGAGGTACACTAGCAGGCCAGGAAGATTATTAGAACAGCTGACCTGTGTGGTAAGTTTCTGGCGACTTCTGGCACCTGCCTCTTCAGGCCTATCACTTCAGTTTCAATTACACCTGTTTTAAATGACACTTTTGCGTTAGTTGCTAGTGCAGGAAGCATTGACGTATTTGCCATAACTGAGACGTGGTTTAATTAAAAAAGTCGGGACATGCCTGCAGAATGTCACATTCAGGGTTTTAAATTGTTCCAAGTAGATAGAAGTATCGGGAAAGGGGGTGGGGTGGCATTGTATGTCCGAGATCGCTTGAACTGTTGCATAAAAACGGGTATTAAGTCTGAAGTAACACATACAGAGTCTTTTGGGTGAATTTTCAGAGGGGCA
>NW_026478984.1:27500-39866 GCF_026875155.1 Cherax quadricarinatus | reverse complement strand
TTTTTGTTTTTTATTTTCTTGGGTTTGGCATTTTTTTTTGGGGGTTTTGGTTTTTGGGTTTCCCTGGGGTTACCTGGTTGGGGGCTTTGTGGGTTGTGGGGGGTGTTTGTTTGGGTTGGATTCTGTCTGTTTCTATTTTTTCTTTTAGTTGTAATCCTCTTTTATGTTTGCGTTTTTGCGCGGTGCAGTACAATTGTGGGTGCGGCATTGGTGTGTGTGTTTGGGTGTGTGGTGTGTGGGTGTGGTATTTGTGATGTGAAATTTTTAAATTTTTATTAGTAGGTAGTTACAACTACATGCAGCGCAGCGTAGCAGCAGCAGCATTCGCAGTAGCCAGCAGTAGCACAACAGTCGCAGTAGGCAGCAGCGGGTGCAGTGAGCAGCAGTGGTAGCAGCGCAGCAAAAGTAGCAGCATAGCAGCATTTAGCAGTACAGCTTACAAGCACACAGCAGTAGCAGCAGCAGCAGTAGTACCCAGCAGTAGCAGCAGCAGCAAGCAGAAAGAGCAGCAGCAGCAGCAGCAGCAGTAGTAAGCAGCAGCAGCGCAGTGCAGAGCAGCACGAGCAGCACCCAGCAGTAGCAGCAGGGGAGCAGCAGTAGCAGCAGTAGCAAGCAGAGCAGCACAGCGCAGCAGTAAGAGCACAGTAGCAGCACAGCAGAGCGCAGCAGCAGCGCAGCAGAAAGCAGCAGTATAGCAGCACAGCACAGCTAGTAGCAGCAGCAGCAGCGCAGCGCATAGCAGCAGCACAGCAGCAGTAGCGCAGTGTAGCAGTAGCAGAAGCAAAGCAGCAGAAGACAGCAGTACCCAGCACAAGCAGCAGCAGCAGCAGAGCAGCAGCAGCAGTAGCAAGCAGCAGCAGCGGGCAGAGCAGCAGCAGCAGCGGGAGCACAGCAGAAAGCAGCAGCAGCAGTAGCACCCGAGCAGCAGCATACCAGCATAAGCAGCAGAAAGCAGCAGCACAGAGGAGCAGTAGCAGCAGCAGCAGAGGCGCAGAGCAGCAGCAGCAGCAAGCAGCACCCAAGCAGCAGTAGCAGCAGCAGCGCAGCAGGAGCAGCAGCAGCAGCATAGCAGCAGCAGTAGCGCCGTGCAGCAGCATTTACCGCAGTAGCAGCACAGCAGCAGCAGCAGCAGGAGCATTTAGCAGCAGCAGCAGCAGGAGCACAGCACCAGCAGCAGCCAGACCAGCAGCTCAGCAGCAGCAGTAGCAGTCCCAGCAGCAGCAGCAGCAGCAGCAGTAGCAGCAGCAGTAGCACCCGTAGCAGCAGCAGTAGTAGTAGCAGTAGCAGCAGTACAGCATAGCAGCAGCAGCAGCAGCAGCAGAGCAGTAGCAGCAGTAGCAGCAGCAGTAGTAGTAGCAGTAGCGCAGCAAAAACCCCGCAGCAGCAGTAGCCAGCAGTAGCAGCAGCAGCAGCAGCACAGCAGTGAAAGCAGTAGCAGCAGCGTAGCAGCATGCAGCAGCAGCAGCAGCAGTGCAGCACAGCAGCAGCAGCAGCACCCAAGCAGCAGCAGTGCAGCAGCATAGCAGCAGCAGCAGTAGCAGAAAGCCAGCACGCAGCTAGCAGCAGCAGCAGCAGTAGCAGCAGCATCAGCAGCAGCAGCAGCAGCAGTCAGCAGCAGCAGCAGCAGAGCAGCAGCAGCTATAGGCACATTAGAGCAGTACCAGCAGCAGTAGCAGCAGCATTAGCAGTGAAAGCAGCAGTAGCAGCAGCAGTAGCAGCAGCTGTAGCAGCAGCAGCAGCAGCAGCGGGTACCAGCAGCAGCAGCAGCAGCAGCAGCAGCAGTACCAGCAGCGCAGCAACGCAGCAGCAGCAGCAGCAGTATCAGCACCCAGCAGCAGCAGCAGCAGCAGTAGCAGCAGCAGTAGCAGCAGTACAGCAGTAGCAGCAGAGCAGCAGCGTAGCAGCAGCAGCACAGCAGTAGCAGCAGCAGTAGCAGCAGTAGCAGCAGCAGTAGCAGCAGTAGCAGCAGCAGTAGCAGCAGCAGCAGCAGTAGCAGCAGTAGCAGCAGCAGCAGTAGCAGCAGCAGCAGCAGCAGCAGTAGTAGCAGCAGCAGCAGCAGCAGCAGCAGCAGCAGCAGTAGCAGCAGTAGCACAGCGGGTAGCAGCAGCAGCAGCAGCAGCAGCAGCAGTAGCAGCAGTAGCAGCAGCAGCAGCAGTAGAAAGCAGCAGCAGCAGCATTTGGGCAGCAGCGCAGCAGTAGCAGTAGCAGCAGCAGCAGTTAGCAGCAGCGTTGCAGCAGCAGCAGCAGCAGTAGCAGCAGCAGCAGCAGCAGTAGCAGCAGCAGTAGCAGCAGCAGCACAGCAGCGTAGCAGCAGCAGACAGCAGCAGCAGCAGCAGCAGCAGTAGCAGCAGCAGCAGCAGTAGCAGTACAGCAGCAGCAGTAGCAGCAGCAGTAGCAGCAGCAGCAGCAGCAGTAGCAGCAGCAGCAGCAGCAGTAGCAGCAGCAGCAGCAGCAGCAGCAGCAGCAGCAGCAGTAGCAGAAAGCAGCAGAGCAACAGTGCAGCAGAGTAGCAGCAGCAGCAGCAGCAGCAGCAGCAGTAGCAGCAGTAGCAGCAGCAGTAGCAGCAGCAGTAGCAGCAGCACAGCAGCAGTAGCAGCAGCAGTAGCAGTAGTACACAGCATTTAGCAGCAGCAGTAGCAGCAGCAGCAGCAGCAGCAGTAGCAGCAGCAGCAGTAGCAGCAGCAGCAGCAGCAGCAGCAGCAGCAGCAGTAATGAAAGAGAGAGGGGGGCTCGGGATGCAGTTATATTTGTCTTGTTGCAGTGCAAGATTACTCCAGCATCCTTCAACCTTAATTGATAAATCATAAACACACTGTGTGTCGTTACTATACAAAATAATTTATCTTGGTATAATGCCCCATTTGAAGTGTGGAGTATACCCACTGTATGGTGTATTGTGCGGTTGACTCTGACACAGTTATGTGGAGTTGGGGAGGGTGTGGAGGAGTTAGGAACGGTGTTAAGTGGTTAAGAAACGGTGTTAAGGGATTAAGAAATGGTGTTAAGGGGTTAGAAGTGTGTGGAAATCTTACGAAATACGAATGAGATTGTTATAAGATAGAGGGACCCGCATCTTGCCGTTTTCTGTGAGTGGGAGAGGTCCCACACGGAGTCCTAGAGGAACCTCTGACTGCAGTTGGCTAACATGTCTCTCACCCCAGGTGCCATGTCGTGGCATTTAAGGGGTGTGTCACTTCCTCTCTTTTCTAATAATATGTTATTTTTCCACTGTGATCTACCGTGTTCATAGTTACTATCACATTTGCTTTGTCTGCTTTCGTAAGGTGAAGTCTGGGATCTTTCCTTAATTTATGGTATAACTTAACAAATCTTTGAGTTTTACTCAGACTTCTAAAACACAATTGTCCTTAAACATTTATTAAGTAAGTAAGTAAGTTTATTCAGATATACACAAATACAGTTACATAGAATTATCATACATAGCAGCATATGTGTAGAGAACCTGGGATAACCCACAAAAGTCAGACAGAGTGACTTATTTCCATAAATTAAGGCTCTGGTGGCCTGGTGGTTAACGCTCTCGCTTCACACGGTGAGGGCCTGGGTTCGATTCCCAGCCAGAGTAGAAACATTGGACGTGTTTCTTTCCACCTGTTGTCTATGTTCCCCATCAGTAAAATGGGTACCTGGGTGTTAGTCGACTGGTGTGGGTCGCATCCTGGGACACTGACCTAAGGAGGCCTGGTCACAGACATGATATGTATTAGTAGACAGGGGAACTCAGGCGCCTTATAACTTTATTTAACTTATCTACATACACAGAGAACCTACATATACACTTTCACAGTGATATAACTTGACGTTATAGTGTGTATTAAGTTTAATTATTGGGGTGAACTTAGAGTAAAACGATGAACGTAAGTTTTGTACAAGGACCCAGTGTCAATAACTTACTTTTCTGGGGTTATCCTCGTGAGTATTACAATATACTAGTCATAATTTAAATTATACCAATATAATTAATATTTACCTTAGTGTACAATTTACATATAAATATAGTTAGTGTTACCATATTTATTGTACCAGTACTATAATATAGTTAGTGTTACCATATTTAGTGTACCATTACATAATACATAAAATTATTATTGTACCAGTAAATAAATATAGTTAGTGTTACCATATTTATTGTACCAGTACATATAAAAAATAGTTTTTACCATATTTATATGTACCAGTACATATAAATATAGTTAGTGTTACCATATTTATGTGTACCAGTACATATAAATATAGTTAGTGTTACCATATTTATGTGTACCAGTACATATAAATATAGTTAGTGTTACCATATTTATGTGTACCGTACAATAAATAACTTAGGTTACCATATTTTTATTTTACTCATTACCATGATGAAAAAAGTATTTAGATATTAATGTGCAAATGATAAGCCATCATAGTGTATGACAGTTAGTAAAAATCCACTCTTTCCATTCAGAATTTAAGAATGAAACTGTTAAAGGTATAGAGGAGGTTGATAAAGTGTAAGTGGTATGTGTGTTTTATAAAAAAACGGGAATGTGGGGGTAGTGTGTGCTTGCTGGCTTCAGTGGATGGTGAGACGGAGTGTGTGTAGTGTTGCTAGTTGTTCTGGTGGTGATGTGTGCACTTTGCTACCTCTAGGATGATGTGTGTACTCTACTAGCTCTAGGATATACACCACAGCCCCTGGGAGGCCTAGCTAGGGCTCACTAGGCCGCACGGGATTTATATACTTTGTAAGGAGGAGGCTGAGGGAGTTCATCTTGGCTGCAGGCAGTGAGGTGAGTAGTGGTGTTGGTGCCCCAGGCTGGGTACTAGACTCTTGATGCCCACACCTGGGGTTTATGCTACCCTTGTAAACCGGTCTCTTGACAGTGGGTTTATTGGTTTATCCTTGGTTACTATTTCTCTGGTTTTAATAATGGGAAGATGTTCCCGTAGCTGCTGCTGCTGCCCACCCCTGTGGCTGCTCCAGCTGCTGCCCACCCCTGTGGCTGCTCCAGCTGCTGCCCACCCCTGTGACTGCTCCAGCTGCTGCCTACCCCTGTGGCTGCTGCAGCTGCTGCCTACCCCTGTGGCTGCTGCAGCTGCTGCTCACCCTTGTGGCTGCTGCAGCTGCTACCCACCCCTGTGGCTGCTCCAGCTGCTGCCCACCCCTGTGGCTGCTCCAGCTGCTGCCTATCCCTGTGGCTGCTGCAGCTGCTGCCTACCCCTGTGGCTGCTGCAGCTGCTGCTCACCCTTGTGGCTGCTGCAGCTGCTACCCACCCCTGTGGCTGCTCCAGCTGCTGCCCACCCCTGTGGCTGCTCCAGCTGCTGCCCACCCCTGTGGCTGCTCCAGCTGCTGTTCACCCCTGTGGCTGCTACCCACCCCTGTGGCTGCTGCAGCTGCTACCCACCCCTGTGGCTGCTGCACCTACCCACCCCTGTGGCTGCTGCAGCTGCTGCCTACCCCTGTGGCTGCTGCAGCTGCTGCTCACCCTTGTGGCTGCTGCAGCTGCTACCCACCCCTGTGGCTGCTCCAGCTGCTGCCCACCCCTGTGGCTGCTCCAGCTGCTGCCCACCCCTGTGGCTGCTCCAGCTGCTGTTCACCCCTGTGGCTGCTGCCCACCACTGTGGCTGCTCCAGCTGCTGCCCACCCCTGTGGCTGCTGCAGCTGCTACCCACCCCTGTGGCTGCTGCAGCTGCTACCCACCCCTGTGGCTGCTGCACCTACCCACACCTGTGGCTGCTGCACCTGCTACCCACCCCTGTGGCTGCTGCACCTTCTACCCACCCCTGTGGCTGCTGCACCTGCTACCCATCTCTATAGCTGCTACCCACCCCTGTGGCTGCTGTTGCAGCAATGCTATAAATTATTCCACACTAATAGTCAACAGCAATGGTGGCGGAGTTGCCATATATGCCAAAGGAAATTAAAACTGGCATCACAAATGACATACAAAGCGAAGGGTCGACCACGGGAACTATGTGGGCGCAGCAGTGTCTTGCAGACATTGACAAGCTAATTGTAGGTGGGATCTACAGAAGTACCAACTAAGATGGTAACTTGGGTAAAGCTGAGACATAATTGTTAACGTGTCTAGGTAGGGGAATGCGAGGTGTTCAAGAAAATTGATTGGAATGATTTGAAAGGCAATCTAGAGAGTCCAGAAACGATATGAGGGATGATAATAATAATAATAATAATAATAATAATAATAATAATAATAATAATAATTTTATTTACTACCAGTACAGGTACAAGCTATACAAGTACATGTACAAGGTATACAAGTACATGTACAAGGTATACAAGTACATGTACAAGGTATACAAGTACATGTACAAGGTATACCAGTACATGTACAAGGTATACAAGTACATGTACAAGGTATACCAGTACATGTACAAGGTATACCAGTACATGTACAAGGTATACAAGTACATGTACAAGGTATACAAGTACATGTACAAGGTATACAAGTACATGTACAAGGTATACCAGTACATGTACAAGGTATACCAGTACATGTACAAGGTATACAAGTACATGTACAAGGTATACAAGTACATGTACAAGGTATACAAGTACATATACAAGGTATACAAGTATATATACAAGGTATACAAGTACATGTACAAGGTATACAAGTACATGTACAAGGTATACAAGTACATGTACAAGGTATACAAGTACATGTACAAGGTATACAAGAACATATACAAGTATATATACAAGGTATACAGGTAAATGTACAAGGTATACAAGTACATGTACAAGGTATACAAGTAAATGTACAAGGTATACAAGTAAATGTACAAGGAATACAAGTACATGTACAAGGTATACACGTACATGTACAAGGTATACAAGTACATGTACAAGGTATACAAGTACATGTACAAGGTGTACAATTACATGTACAAGGTATACAATTACATGTACAAGGTATACCAGTACATGTACAAGGTATACCAGTACATGTACAAGGTATACAATTACATGTACAAGGTATACCAGTACATGTACAAGGTATACAATTACACGTACAAGGTATACCAGTACATGTACAAGGTATACAAGTACATGTACAAGGTATACAAGTACATGTACACGGTATACAATTACATGTACAAGGTGTACCAGTACATGTACAAGGTATACAAGTACATGTACAAGGTATACCAGTACATGTACAAGGTATGCAAGTATATATATACAAGGTATACAAGTACATGTACAAGGTATACAAGTGCATGTACAAGGTATACAAGTACATGTACATGTACAAGGTATGCAAGTATATATACAAGGTATACCGGTACATGTACAAGGTATACAAGTACATGTACAAGGTATACAAGTACATGTACAAGGTATACAAGTACATATACAAGGTATACAAGTACATATACAAGGTATACAAGTACATGTACAAGGTGTACAATTACATGTACAAGATATACAATTACATGTACAAGGTATACCAGTACATGTACAAGGTATACCAGTACATGTACAAGTGTATACAAGTACATGTACAAGGTATAACAAGTACAGGTACAAGGTATACAAGTACATGTACAAGGTATACCAGTACATGTACAAGGTATACAAGTACATGTACAAGGTATACAAGTACATGTACAAGGTATACAAGTACATGTACAAGGTATACAAGTACATGTACAAGGTATACAAGTATATATACAAGGTATACCGGTACATGTGCAAGGTATACAAGTACATTTACAAGGTATACTAGTACATGTACAAGGTATGCAAGTACATGTACAAGGTATACCAGCACATGTACAAGGTATACAAGTACATATACAAGGTATACAAGTGCATGTACAAGGTATACAAGTACATGTACAAGGTATGTAAGTACATGTACAAGGTATACCAGTACATGTACAAGGTATACAAGTACATGTACAAGGTATACCAGTACATGTACAAGGTATACAAGGACATGTACAAGGTGTACAATTACATGTACAAGGTATACATTTACATGTAAAAGGTATACCAGTACATGTACAAGGTACACAGTTATATGTACAAGGTATACCAGTACATGTACAAGGTATACCAGTACATGTACAAGGTATACAATTGCATGTACAAGGTATACCAGTACATGTACAAGGTATACAAGCACATGTACAAGGTATACAAGTAAATGTACAAGGTATACCAGTACATGTACAAGGTATACCAGTACATGTACAAGGTATACCAATACATGTACAAGGTATGCAAGTACATGTACAAGGTATACATGTACATGTACAAGATATACAAGTACATGTACTAGGTATACCAGTACATGTACAAGGTATCCAAGTACATGTATAAGGTATACAAGTACATGTACAAGGTTTACAAGTACATGTACAAGGTATACAAGTACATGTACAAGGTGTACAATTGCATGTACAGGGTATACAATTACATGTACAAGGTATACCAGTACATGTACAAGGTATACAATTGCATGTACATGGTATACCAGTACATGTACAAGGTATACAAGTACATGTACAAGGTATACAAGCACATGTACAAGGTATACAAGTATATATACAAGGTATACAGGTACATGTACAAGGTATACAAGTACATGTACAAGGTATACTTGTACATGCACAAGGTATACAAGTACATGTACAAGGTATACAAGTACATGTACAAGGTATACCAATACATGTACAAGGTATGCAAGTACATGTACAAGGTATACAATTACATGTACAAGGTATACAAGTTCATGTACAAGGTATACAAGTATATATACAAGGTATACAGGTACATGTACAAGGTATACAAGTACATGTACAAGGTATACAAGTACATGTACAAGGTATACAAGTACATGTACAAGGTATACAAGTACATGTACAAGGTATACAAGTAAATGTACAAGGTATACAAGTACATGTAACTGGTGTGGGTGGCATCCTGGGTTTAGTGGACTGGTGTGGGTGCATCCTGGTGTTAGTGGACTGGTGTGGGTGGCATCCTGGGTGTTAGTGGACTGGTGTGGGTGGCATCCTGGGTGTTAGTGGACTGGTGTGGGTGGCATCCTGGGTGTTAGTGGACTGGTGTGGGTGTCATCCTGGGTGTTAGTGGACTGGTGTGGGTGGCATCCTGGGTGTTAGTGGACTGGTGTGGGTGGGCATCCTGGGTGTTAGTGGACTGGTGTGGGTGGCATCCTGGGTGTTAGTGGACTGGTGTGGGTGGCATCCTGGGTGTTAGTGGACTGGTGTGGGTGGCATCCTGGGTGTTAGTGGAGTGGTGTGGGTGGCATCCTGGGTGTTAGTGGAGTGGTGTGGGTGGCATCCTGGGTGTTAGTGGACTGGTGTGGTGGCATCCTGGGTGTTAGTGGACTGGTGTGGTGTCATCCTGGGTGTTAGTGGACTGGTGTGGGTGGTGCATCCTGGGTGTTAGTGATGGTGTGGGTGGCATCCTGGGTGTTAGTGGACTGGTGTGGGTGGCATCCTGGGTGTTAGTGACTGGTGTGGTGTGGCATCCTGGGTGTTAGTGGACTGGTGTGGGTGGCATCCTGGGTGTTAGTGGACTGGTTGTGGGTGCATCCTGGGTGTTAGTGGACTGGTGTGGGTGGCATCCTGGGTGTTAGTGGACTGGTGTGGGTGGCATCCTGGGTGTTAGTGGACTGGTGTGGGTGGCATCCTGGGTGTTAGTGGACTGGTGTGGGTGGCATCCTGGGTGTTAGTGGACTGGTGTGGGTGGCATCCTGGGTGTTAGTGGACTGGTGTGGGTGGCATCCTGGGTGTTAGTGGACTGGTGTGGGTGGCATCCTGGGTGTTAGTGGACTGGTGTGGGTGGCATCCTGGGTGTTAGTGGACTGGTGTGGGTGGCATCCTGGGTGTTAGTGGACTGGTGTGGGTGGCATCCTGGGTGTTAGTGGACTGGTGTGGGTGGCATCCTGGTGTTAGTGGACTGGTGTGGGTGGCATCCTGGGTGTTAGTGGACTGGTGTGGGTGGCATCCTGGGTGTTAGTGGACTGGTGTGGGTGGCATCCTGGGTGTTAGTGGACTGGTTTGGTGGCATCTGGGTGTTAGTGGACTGGTGGTGGGTGGCATCCTGGGGGACAAAATTAACCTAAGTTGTGGAAATGCTCTACATAACCAGGGACTATTCTGTAGTGTCATAGGTGTCAGCTATGGTCTGTATAAGTTGTTTTAGGTACTAGCAGAAATAGATTATTATTATTATTATTATTATTATTATTATTTTATTATTATTATTTTTTATTAACACATCGGCAGTCTACCACCAAGGCCGGGTTGACCCGAAAAAAAGAAATACTTTCTCCCTTCATTCACTCCATCACTGTCTTGCAGTGTGGTACTTTGTGTGTGTGTGTGTGTGTGTGTGAGTGTGTGTTGTGTGTGTGTGTATACTCAACCTAATTGTGGTTGCGGGGTCGAGACTAGCTCTCTGGCCCCGCTCTTCACTGATCGCTATAGGGTCCTCTCCCTCTCTCGCTTCCTTAGTTTGTCATACTCTTCTTAAAATATGTTATGTGTGTGTGTGTGTGTGTGTGTGGTGTGTGTGTGTGTGTTGTGTGTGTGTGTGTGTGTGTGTGTAATACACAAAATAGAGTAATCTTAAAGTATGATGTGACAGGGCTTATAGGGGCTCTTAAATATCCGGTGTTTGAGAGTGAGACATAGATCTTTAAATGGGCGGCCAGGGTGTGATGGATTCATAGAGGACTTCACTCACACCCAATTAGGGTGTGCCAGAGTGCAGGGTGTGGGAGTGGAGGTGGGCGGCGCTGGTTACCCTGCCTATGAGGGCCTGGCCACCACTGTGAGACCTGCTCTTTGCTTGCTGCCTGCCTGCTGCCTTCTGGGCTTCCCACTGCATGTTGGCTGCCTGCATTCTGGCTTCCAACTGCCTGCTGGCTGGCTGCCTTCTGGCTTCTACTCACCTGAGGGCTGGCTGACTTCGGCTTCCACTGCCTGCTGGCTCGGCTGCCTTCTGGCTCTCCCCTGCTTTGGCCTTCCCTCTGCCTCTGGCTGGAGCCTTCTGGATTCAACATGCCTGCTGGCTTCCCACTGCCTTCTGCCCTCCACTGACTTCCTGGCTCCACTGCCCCTTCTCTCTTCCCACTGCCTTCTGGCTTCCCACTGCCTGCTGGTTCAACTGCCTGTGGCTTCTCACTGCCTGCTGGCTGGACTGCAATTCTGGCTTCCCACTGCCTGGGATTCCACTGCCTTCTGCCTCCCACTGCCTTTTGGCTTCCCCTGCATTATGGCTTTCCCACTGCTGCTGGCTTCCAAACTGCATGCTGGCTTCTCATGCCGGTGGTGGCTGCATTCTGGCTTCCCACTGCTGCTGGGCTACCATGCCTTCTGCCTCCCACTGCCTTCTGGCTTCCCACTCTGCCTTACTGGCTTCCCCACTGCTTAGGTTCCCCTGCTACTGGCTTCATCTGCTGCTGGCTTTTCACTGCTTCTGGCTCCACTCCTTCTGGCTTCCCATGCCTGCTGGTGGCTGTCTTATTGGCTTTCCACTGCATGACTGGCTGCCTAGCCTTCTGGCTTCGCACTGACCTGCTGGCTGGTGCCTTCTAGCTGGCTAGGAATTGATTTGGTTGTTGGGATTTCTGTTACTGGCTACCTACTGACTGTAGGATAGCCAACTGTTGTTGCTACTGGTGTTGAGTTTAAGCTGATTGCTAATTAACCTACTGACTGTTGTATAGCTGATGCTGTATGCTTACCGGCTGTTGGTTAGCTGTGTGCTGTCTGCTTACCGGTGTTGGTTAGATGTGCTGTCTGCTTACGGCTGTTGGTCAGCTACTGCTGTCTGCTTACCGGTGTTGCGTTAGCTGCTGCTGTATGCTTACCGGCTGTTGGTCAGCTGATTGCTTTGTCTGCCTTTACGGCTGTTGGTTAGCTACTGCTGTCTGCTTACCGGCTGTTGGTCATGCTGCTGCTGTCTGCTTACGTGCTGTGGTTAGATGCTGCTGGTCGTTACCGGCTGTCTTGGTCAGTGCTGCTGTCTGCTTACGGCTGTTGGTCTGCTGCTGCTGTCTGCTTACGCTGTGGTTAGATACTGCTTGTCTGTATTACAGGTGTTGGGTCAGCTGCTGCTGTCTGTTACCGGCTGTTGGTTAGGTACTGCTGTCTGCTTACGGCTGTTGGTTAGCTGCCTGCTGTCTGCTTACGGCTGATGGTTCAGCTGCTGCTGTCTGCTTACGGCAGTTGGTTAGCTACTGCTGTTGCTTACCGGCTGTTGGTTAGCTGCTGCTGTTTTGCTTAAGCGCTGTTTGTCAGATGATGGCTGTCTGGCTTAACGGCTGTTGGTCAGGCTGTGCTGATTGCTGTCTACTATCTAA
>NW_026478984.1:0-22500 GCF_026875155.1 Cherax quadricarinatus | reverse complement strand
ACTGGTTCAAAAACCCGGCGACGACCGGATAGACATTTTAAACGATGGTCCCATTTGGGCTTTATCAGTTAGTTTTAAAAAGGGTGATTTATAAAAGGGCCCTTTGGGGAAGGATATCCGCCCAAAGAGAAGTCCCGGAAAAAGGGAAAAATAATATTTGAAAATTTTTAAAAATTTGGGACGGGGATAGGGGGAAAAGTATGCAGGTTTGGGAGGGGGGGTGGACGGGTTGTGGGAGGAGGGGAAAGGTTGGGAGGGCTGGGCAGGTGTTGGGGGGTTTGAGATAGTTTTGGGGAGGTGAGGCAGGTGGGGGGGAGGGGTGAGATAGGTGTGGAAGAGGTGGGGGGGGAAAGGGTGGGGAGGGGGAGGTGGGTGGGGAGGGAGGAGGCAGGTGTGTGGGGAAAATGTTTTCGGTCTGGGAGGTTGAGGAATGTGTGGGAGGAGGTGTAGGAGAGAGGGGCAGGTGTGTGGAGAGATGATTCAGGTGGGGGGAGAGTTGAGGAAGGTGGGGGAGAGGGGGGGAAGGTGTGGGAATGAGGCAGGCGTGGGAGGGGTGAGGCAAGTGGGGGAGGGGTGAGGCAGGTGGGGGAGTGAGGGGGTTTGTGGGGGGGGGTTTGAGGCGGGGTTTGGGGGAGATTTGGGGTTTAGGTGGTGGGAGAGGTGAGGCAGGTTTTGGGGAGTTGAGGCGGGTGTGGGAGATTGAGGCGGGGTGTGGGGAAGAGGTGAGGCGGGTTTGGGGGAAAGTGGGGCCCGGTGGGGGGAGAGAGTGAGCAGGTGTGTGAGAGATGATTCAGGGGGGGGAGTGAGGCGGGTGTGGGAGGGGTGAGGCAGGTGGGGGAAATGGGTGGGCAGGTGTGGGAGGGGTGGGGGCAGTGTGTGGGAGAGGTGAGGCGGGGTGTGGTAGAGGTAGGCAGGTGTGGGAGAGGTGAGGAGGTGTGGGAGAGGTGAGGCAGGTGGGGGAAAGAGGTGAGGCAGGTGGGGAAAAAAGTTGAGGCAGGTGGGGGAAAGATTTGGGGCAGGTGTGGGAGGGGTGGGGCAGGTGTGGGAGGGGTGGGCGGGTTTGTGGGGAGGTGAGGCAGGTGTGGGGAGGGGTGGGGCGGGTGGGGAGGGGTGGGGGTGGTTTTGGGGAGGGGTGAGGCAGGGTGGGGAGAGGTGAGGCGGTGTGGGAGAGGGTGAGGCGGGTGTGGGAGAGTCGAGGAAGGTGTGGGGGGGGTTGAGGCAGGTGGGGGGAAGGTGGGGGCAGGGTGGGGAGGTGAGGCAGGTTTTGGGAAAAGGTGAGGCGGGTGGGGGAGGGGTGAGGAAAGGTGGGGGAGAGTTGAGGCAGGTGTGGGAGGGGTGGGGGCAGGTGGGGAGGGGTGGGGCGGTGGGGGGGGGGGTTTGAGGCAGGTGGGGGTTTGAGTCGGGGGCGGGGTTTTGGGGGGGGTTTGAGGAAGGTGTGGGGGGGGTTTGGGAAAGGTGTGGGAGAGTTGGGCAGGTGTGGGAGGGGTGAGGAAATTTTTGGGAGGGGTGAGGCAGGTGTGGGAGGGGTGAGGCAGGTGTGGGAGAGTCGAGGCAGGTGTGGGAGGGTCGAGGCAGGGGGTGAGAGGGGTGAGGCGGTGTGGGGGGGGTGAGGCAGGTGGGGGAGGGGTAGGCGGGTTTGGGGGAGAGTTGAGGAAGGTGGGGGGGGGGGGAGGAAAGGTGGGGGAAAGGGGTGAGGCAGGTTTTGGGAGAGCCGGGGGCAGGTGTGGGGGGGTGGGCGGGTTTGTGGGAGGGGGGGAGGCAGGTGTGGGAGGGGGTTGAGGCGGGGTGTGGGGGGGGGGGGGTGTGGGAGGGGTGAGGAAATTTGGGGGAGGGGTCGGGCAGGTGTGGGAGGGGTGGGGGAAAGGTGTGGGAGGGGTAAAGGCAGGTGTGGGGGGGGTTGGGGAAAGGTGTGGGGAGTCGGGGGCAGGTTTGGGGGGGGTGAGGAAAGGTGTGGGGGGGGGTGAGGCAGGTGTGGGAGGGGTGGGGCGGGTTTTGGGGGAGAGTTGAGGCAGGTGGGGGAAAAAGGGGGGTGGGCAGGTGTGGGGGGGGGGTGAGGAGGTGTGGGAGAGTCGAGGCAGGTGTGGGAGGGGTGGGGCCCAGGTGTGGGAGGGGTGGGCAGGTGGGGGGGGGGGGTGGGCAGGGGGTGGGGGGGGTGGGGGCAGGGTGTGGGAGATTTTGGCAGGTGTGGGAGGGGGGTGGGGGGAAACAGGTGTGGGGGGGGGTGAGGCAGGTTTTGGGGAGGGGTGAGGCAGGTGCGGGAGAGTTGAGGCGGTGTGGGAGATTTTGAGGCAGGGGGGAGGGGTGGGGCCCGGTTTTGGGAGGGGTGAGAGTGGGACCCCACACAGGATGTTTACAAAATTACTCTCCCCAACCATCACCCTCCTCAATCCATTTCCCTTTTCACTTTTTTTCCACCCCACATTCCTCCCCTTTACCACCATTTTTCCCCATTTATCATTCATTCCCCCTTTTTTTTACTCATTCTCTCCCTCCGTTATTTTTGTCTCCCTTTTTAAATATTCTTCCCTTTTTTTATGATTATTAAAACCCAGGTTCCCAAAAGGGGCCTTTTTATTCGGGTGTAATGGGAGAAAAAATATACACAGCAAAAAAATTTTTTGGGACTTTATTATCCTTCCCCAAATTTAAAGAACGGGAATTATGTACCCTATGTACAGGGAAAAAGTATAGTGTACTCCACGGTAAGCAAGGCAGAAAAATAGAAGCCAAAAGATAGCAGACCGTGCTTCAACCAGCTCTAGAATGGGAATGAAAAGGGAGACGGAGAGTGGTACCCACATAACCTCTGCGATTGAAAAAAACCCATCTTATTGGCTAAAACCCGGGTTTCACTTTTTTAAACGGGGGGGCCCCAAACATCAACCCCTTAGCAACCGGGGTTCCCGCTGGTTTGGGGGAGATAGCCTGTAAATGAGGGGTGTGTACAGCCCCGAAAAAAGGTTTACTTTACTTTTGCATGCCACACCCCCCCCCGGGAAAAGGGCCCTCAGGTTTAGGCTGCCAACCTCCCAGTGGAAAAACCGGGGCCGCCTTGGCCAAAATAAGGGGACCCCTTTTCCTCTCCACCACCCAAAAACTTTAGATGGGAGCTCAGCTTTTCTCGTAAAAAAAAAGCCAAACCCTAAACTTAGGTGAGACAGCATTTCAGACGGGGTACCCATGGGTTCAAGATGCAGGCGGACGGAAAACCCCACTTTCCCTCACTAAAAAAAAAAAAAACCCCAAAGGGGAAAAAAAAAAAAAAAGAGCGTGGGGAAGGGGTTACCAAAAAAAAACACCCAAAAACCTAAAAAAAAATATTATACTCTGGAATAAAGAGTCTGCCAACATATTTTTTTTTCCGGCAATATTTTTAAAGGGGAAAAATTTATAGGGTGTGCCTTAGCGTCCGCGCATAACCCTTTGGGGTTGGGGTTCATACTAGGGATTGTGTTCACTTTTGACTGGACCCCTGCGTTGTCTGGCCCACATAAACTTTCGAAATCCCTCCAAACCAGTACCGCGCGGGGGGCTTCTTTTTCAATGGTAGGTAACCCCTCTGTTGTGGCTGGAATTTGGGCTGGAAAAGTATGCTACAGGCTGCAACTCCTTGTTCCCGTTTTGTAATAGTACTGCCCCAACCCCAGATTTCCACAAGCATAAACCTGTAATAAAAAAAGGTTTGGAGAAGCCCTGGAGACAAAATTGGGTGCAGTAACGTAATCTTTTTGCTTTTTTAAAAAACCCTGTGTTACAGTCTGGGCCCCAATTAAAGGGAATTTTGTGATGGTAAGAGAGGTAAGAGGGGCTAAAATATCGGGAGAAATTTTTACAGAATCTTCTTTTAAAATCCTATCAGGGCCTAGGAAACATTGAAGGTTTTTCCTATCATGAGGAACTGGAAAAATCTTTAAAAGAAGGGAAAATTTTGCAGTTTAGGTGCAACATTTTCTTTTTTACTTCATGGCCTAGAAAAAAAGACAGTGGCCCGGCCAAAGGAAGATTTAGATAAATTAACTGTTAAATGGGAACTCTTTTTAAAAGGGCTCAAAAAAAAAGCCTTAAGTTAAGGGAGGTGTTTATCCCAAGTATTTAGACACCCAAACAATATCCCTCTAGGGGACGCTTTTCCGTGCCTTCAAGCCTTTTTAAAAGCCTGATGGATAAAGTTTCTGGGGAAAGAAGAGGGGGGGAAATTTTTTTTCCGAAGGGGGTAACTGTGGGATTGATTAAATGACCTCCTGGAATTTTTTTTAAGGGAGAAAATTTCCTTTGTTTGTCTGTCAAAGGGGGACCTGATAGTAGCCTTTTTAAAGGGGATCTAATTTGGGGCACAAAAGTAGCCCTTTCCCCCCAAAGTCAATTAGTCATCCAGACGGGGGGAAAAGGGTAAGATTGTAATTGTGACCTCGTTCAATTTTCGGTAGTCTGTTTCACATACGAAAACCCTCCATCGCCCTTCTTTAAAGGGGGCACGGGTGAAGCCCATGGACTAGATGAATCCCCCCAAATAAACCATGCTTTAACAAAAAATTTTAATTCCCGCTGAAGTGGGCCCTTTTCTTTTCAGGATTTTGTTTTGTAGGGGGGGGAGTTTTAATTTGGGTTTTGAGGTTTTTTCCCCATCTGGGAATTTATGGTAACCTAAGTACATTTTTTCGGCCAAACCGAAAAAAAAAATTAGGTTTTGACTGTAGAAGGGTCCTTAAAATTTGTTGCTTTCATTTTAGATAACCCTCCATTTAAAAGGGCTAGGGGTCCTTTAGGGGGGGACAGAAATTTTAAAGTTTTAATAAATTTAAATTTTTGAGGGTAGAGTTTCAAAGAGTCAAAAGTCGTCCTTAGAGGTAGAGGGCCGAGGGCATTTTCGGGACTTTATTGGTGTAGGAAATACTTTAATTTATTAAAGTGGTAAGTTTTTGTTTTTGAGGTCTTATCAATGGGACTAACCCCAACCCCCCAAATTTTTTTAATTTTTCATCAGTTAAACTACTTAAAACTGCATAGGTCCCCCAAAACTAGCTTTTAAGGGGTGGCCAGGGGTTTGGTTTCCCGCACCAAACCCCCTTGTTCCTGGATGGAAGGAGCGGAATTGTGCACTTTTGTCATCCCCCTGTTTATCTTTCCCCTTTTAGCTGTCCCTTTTTGGTTAGCCTTGGCTAAAATGAGTGCCCCCCTGCAAACCTTTAAGGACGGGGTTTTTGAAAAATTAGCTAAGTTTTTTCCCAAAACCATCCTTCTTTGATCACCCAAGGGGGACCTCGTACTTGTGCCCAAAGATCCGCTCAAAAAAGGGGCTATTTCCCGGGAGACCCCTTGCCCGTTTCTATTTCTGAGAACAGCAACAAAAATAGTGATTCTCCCATTTTGTAGGAAAGTGCATGCAAAAAACTTTCTTCATTTTTTTAATTTTCTGATGGAAAACTTTTCAAGGGCCCCTTTGGGTGGTACCACCCATGCCCGCCTCCCCCGCTTCACCTTTACCCGAATACTTCGACTAGTGGGTGGTAACCCCCTATGCCCGTCCCCCTGCTTCCCTCACCTGACTACTTGACTAGTGGATGGTACCACTATGGGCCCCCCCTCCTCCCCCTTCACCTCACCTGACTACTTCGACTAGGGGATGGTACCAAATATGACCCCGCCTCCCCCTGCTTCACCTCACCTCACTATTCGACTAGTGGGGTTGGGAAACCCCTATGAACCCCCCCTCCCCCTGCTTCACCCCCCACCTGACTACTTTGACTAGTGGTTTGGGACCATATGACCCCAAACCCCCTCCCGCTTCACCTCACCTACCCAATTGAATAGTGGATGGTACCCCCTATGACCCCGCCTCCCCTGCTTCACCTCACCTGGGCTACTTCGATAGTGGTTTGGGACCCCTATGACCCCCCTCCTCCCGCTTTTCCCCCACCTGACTAATTTGACTATGGGGGTGGTCCACTATGACCCCGCCTCCCCTGCTTCAAACCCCACCTGACTTTCTTCGACTAGTGGATGGTACCACTATGACCCCCCTCCCCCCTGCTTTACCTCACCCGACTACTTCGACTTGTGGATGGTTTCCACTTTGACCCCCCTCCTCCCGCTTCACCTCACCTGACTACTTTGCAGTGGATGGTACCACGACCCCAACCCCCTCCTGCCCTTTTCCCCCACCCGACTACTTCGACTAGTGGATTTTTTTCCACTATGACCCCCCTTTCCCCCGCTTCACCTAACCCGACTACTTCGACTAGTGGTTTGGGACCACATGACCCCCCTCCCCCTGCTTCACCCCAAACCCGATTCTTCGACTGTGGATGGTACCACTATGACCCCCCTCCCCTGGGTTTTACCCTTTACCTGGGCTAATTTGACTAGTGGATGGTACCACTATGGCCCCCCTCCCCCTGCTTCACCTACCCTACACTTGACTAGTGGATGGTACCACTTGACCCCCCCTCCCCTGTTCACCTCAAACCCACTACTTCGATGTGGATGGGACCACTATGACCCCACCCTCCCGCTTCACCTCACCTGACTTTCTTCGACTAGTGGATGGTACCACTATGGGCCCCCCTCCCCTGCTTCACCTCACCTACTACTTCGATAGGGATGGTTCCACTATGGGCCCCACCCCCCCCGCTTCACCTCACCTGCTAATTCGACTAGTGGATGGTTTCCACTTGACCCCAAACCCCCTCCTGGCCCTTTAACCCCCACCTGATACTTCGATAGTGGAAAGGTTTCCACTATGACCCCACCTCCCCCTGCTTCACCTCAAACCCGACTACTTCGACTAGGGGTGGTACCACTATGACCCCAACCCCCTCCTGTTTTACCCCACCTGACTACTTTGACTTGGGTGGTACCCCCTTGAACCCCCCCTCCTGCTTCACCTACCTGACTACTTCGAATATGTTTGGGCCACATGACCCCCTCCTCCTGCTTCACCTCCCTACTACTTTGACGGGGGTTTGGGACCACTAAAGACCCCACCCCCTCCCGCCTTCCCCCTCACCTACTACTTCGACTATGGGTTTTTAACCCCTATGACCCCACCCCCCTCCTGTTCACCCACCCCACTATTCGACTGTGGATGGGACCACTTTGACCCCCTCCTCCTGGGTTCCCCTCACCTCACTACTTCGACTAGGGGTGGTTTCCACTATGACCCCCCTCCCCTGCTTCACCTCACCTAAAACTTCGAATAGTGGGTGGGAAACCCCTATGACCCCCCTCCCCCCGCTTCCCTCATGAATACTTGCTAGTGGGTGGTACCCCTAAAGGGCCCCCTCCCCTGTTCACCCCACCTATACTTCCCACTTTGTGGATGTTTTCCCCCTATGACCCCCCCCTCCCCTGCTTCAAACCCCCACTGTTCTTCGACTAGGGGATGGTACCCCAAAGCCCCCCCCTCTCCTGCCACCTCACCTAATACTTTGGGGTAGTGGATGGTACCCCCTATGGCCCCAACCCCCTTGCTTCACCTCACCTACTTATTCGGGCTAGTGGATGGTAACCCCTAGGGCCCCCCCCCTCCTGCTTACCCCACCGACTACTTGACAGTGGATGGGACCCCTAGGGGCCCCCCTCCCCCTGCTTCACCCCACCTGAATACTTGACTTGTGGAAAGGTACCACTATGACCCACCTTTCCCCCTGTTTTAACCCCACCTTTCTTCGAATAGTGGAAAGGGCCACTATGACCCCACCCCCTTTTGCTTCACCTCACCCCCTTTTCTTCGACTTGGATGGTTCCAATATGACCCCACCCCCTCCCGCTTCAACCCCACTGACCCACCCTTTGACTAGTGGGGTGGTACCCCTATGACCCCCCTCCTCCTGCTTTTACCCCCCCTACTTTCTTCGACTAGTGGTGGTAACCCCTTTGACCCCACCCCCTCCTTTCTTCACCTCACCCGACCCTTCTTTTGACTAGTGGATGGGTTTCACTAGACCCCACCTCCCTCCTGCTTCACCCCCACCTCACTTTCAGATATAAGGACCTAGGACCCCCCTTGCTTAAAATTCCCCACAAGATTGGATGGACCTGGGCCCCCTTCCGAACCCCCAAGGGTTTGAAGGGGGACTATTACCCAACCCCCTCCTCCCTTCCCTTTCTACTTTGTATTGGAAATATGAAACCCCCTTGTTCAAACCTTTTCCTGTGGGTTCCATATGCCCCCTTGTTTCCCCCAATTTTTCAAATTGTGGTTTTTAAACCCCCTTTTCCACAATTACCGGGTACCGACTTTTGGATGCAAGTTTTTGTTACCCAATATACCAGTAAAGGGACCCCTATACAATTCCCCCCTTTACCCCCAAAGGGTTTTTAACCCCGTTTCCCCCGGAAAAAAAGGTTATTACAAGATCCCTTTTACGGGTTTTCAAATCCTTTACCAAGTTTACAAGGACATGAACCCCGGTAAAAGTTTTTTGTAAAGGTTCCCCAAATAAATGTTAACCAAAGGGTTTTTTAAACCCCCAAAACTTTTACAAAGGGATACCAAATACATGTACAAGGGATACAAATAAATGTTCAAGGTATACCCGTTCATGTACAAGGTTTTCAAGTCATGTACAAGGTTATACAAATTTTCATGTACAAGGTTTAAAGTTCATGTACAAGGTATACGAATTCAAAAACTGACATTCAAGGTTTTTTAATTCCCCTTTTAAAAAGGAAAGTTTGCTTTTTATGCCTGACAATTTCCGCAAATAATTATTTTTGTTCCCGGATGCCAACCCCTTTTCCGCCAAAAACACCCAGGATCCACCCACACCGTCCACTAAACCCCGGAAGCCCCCACCCAGTCCACTAACACCCAGGGATGCCACCACACCAGTCCACTAACACCCGGATTTCCCCCCACACCCGCCCCAACACCCCGGATGCCACCCACACCCCGTCCCCTAACACCCCAGGATGTCACCCCCACCAGTAACCCAAAAAAACCCCGGTGCCCCCCACCCCCAGTCCACTTTAAAACCCGGGGTTTCCCCCCCCACCAGTCCCTAAACACCCAGGATGCCCCCCCACACCCGTCCCTAACACCCGGGGGGCCAACCCCCAACCCGTCCCCTAACACCCAGGATGCCCCCCACACCAGTCCCCTAACCCCAGGGGTGCCACCCACACCAAATCCCCCTAAAAAACAGGATGCCCCCCACACCAGTCCAAATAACACCCCCGGGGTGCCACCCCCCACCGTCCACTAACCCCCCAGGATGCCAAACCCCCCCCCTTTCCCCTAAAAAACCCGGATGTTTACCCACACCCCGTCCACTAACACCCCGGATGCCACCCACACCCGTCCACAACACCCCTGATGCCACCCACACCCGTCCCTAACACCAGGGTGCCACCCACACCAGTCCACTTCACCCGGTTTCCCCCCACACCAGTCCCCTAACACCCAGGATGCCACCCCACCCGTCCCCTAACACCCGGGAAAGCCACCCACACCAGCCCACTAACACCAAAGGGTGCCACCTCACCAGTCCACTAAAAACCCAAAAATGCCAAACCCCCACCAGTCCCTAAAACCCAGGATGCCACTCCACCAGTCCAAATAACACCCGGTTTCCACCCACCCAGTCCCCCTAACACCCAAAGGGTGCCACCCACACCAGTCCACTAACACCCAGGGTGACCCCTCACACCGGGCCACTAAAAACCCAAGGGTGCCACCTTCACCGCCACTAACACCCAGGGGTGCCCCCCACACCAGTCCCCTTAAAAACCCAGGATGCCACCCCACCAAGGGCCACTAACACCCGGAGCCCACACACCAGTCCCCTAACAACCCCGGATGCCACCCACACCAGTCATAACACCCAGGATGCCACCCACCAGTTCACCCAACACCCCCGGAGGGCCCCCACACCAGTCCCTAACACCCAGGATGCCCCCCACACCAGTCCCTAAAAACCAGGATGCCACCCAAACCCGTCCACTAACCCCCAGGATGCCCCCCACACCAGTCCACTAACCCCCAGGATGCAAACCAAAAACCCCCGTCCAAATAACACCCCGGGGTGCCCCCCACACCAGTCCACTAAAAACCAGGATGCCACCTCACCAGTCCCCTAACAACCAGGAAAGCCCAAAAAACCCACCCCCAGTTCCACTAACCCCAGGGACCTATTTCCTGATGGGGAAAAGTTGGGGCAGCAGGTGGGCTTATAGAAAAAACCCCCCTTTTCTGGAAAGGGCCAAAAGGGTTTGAAAATGGGTTCCCTTTTTTTCTTATGTAATGTTTTTCCAGCCGTACTGGTGAAAACGATCGCCCGGCCTCACTGTGTGAGTTGAGTGTGCTAACGAAAAAGATGATGAAGTACTGAAGACTCCCCTTGGGGGGATGATTACCTTTTCTTCTACTGTCTTATGTGTTTTAGTTTTTTTGCAAAAGGGTTAGGGACTGTTTTTTTTTTTTAACACATCGGCCCCTTTTCCCCCCGAGGCAGGGGTGACCGAAAAAAAAAAACTTTTCACCATGTTTAAATTCCCCACTAAAATTTCTTCACCCCTTTCCAAAAAATGCTTACATAACCCCGGATCTTTTTTATATTTTTGTCATAGGTGTGGGGCTTTTGGTCTGTATTAAAATTGTATCTTGTACTGGTAGAAATATTCTTTCAACACACCGGCTGTATCCACGGGGGAAAGTGACCCAAAAAAGAAAAAGTTTTTTCTTTAAAAATTTTGTTTAAAATATAAGGGGAAGGGGGTTACTAGCCCCTTGGCCAGGTAAATTTTTGAGAAGGGTTGGGGTGAGTACTTTTACCTTTTTAGGAACCCCAAAGGGAGATTCCTTGGGTTTGATTTATGTCCCTTCTTGTAGGGTTTAGGGAAAAAGAAGTTTGGGGGAGACTGTATTGGGGGTGACAGCCTTCCCTGTAACAAAACAGCTGATTTCACTTTGTTTACTTTTGGGGCCCCCTGGTTAAGAAGTTTAATAAAACCCTCTTCCCCCCTTTTCCCGTTAAATTTCCTTTTTTTAGGTATTTTGTTTTGCAGTTAAACCCCCCTTTGGGCCCCCACTTGTCCCAAGGGGTTTTTGTAAAGTTTTCCCCTTTTCTTGGTGTTCTTGTCTGCGGTTTTTACTGGTCCCTGACTATCAAAGTTACTACAATGTATAAGTATTATCCGAAAAATAAGGGGAGCCGAGTATACAAGACAGTTTTTTCCAAGCAGTTGTAACGTTTAAAGTTAGTAAAAAAGTTTAAAAACATTTAAAACAAAGGGTTTTCCCCTTTAGCATATAAGCGCAAACTGATTTTTCCAAAACGGGAGAAAAAAGGTGGCCTTTTATGCCCCGGGAAATTTTTTTTTTTTTTTCCCTTTCCCAACTGGTATTCCCCCTTGGAAAAATTTTATTTGTTTTTTACTGAAAGTTTGGGTATTTTGGGTGTTTGCTTGGGGATGTTTTCTGTGGGGTTGTTGCTCGTGTATTGTTTGTACCATCATTTTCTATTTCTGTTTTGGAGAATTATTATTGTTTTTGGGTTCAATTCTAGCATTTTGTCAACCCCTGAGTCTCTGTCTTGAGGCATTTCCTGGGGTTTGTGTGTGTGTGTGTGTGTTGTGTGTGTTTAATAATAATAAAATAATAAAAAATAATAATAATAATTAATAATAAGTAATAACACTAATAATAATAATAATAATAAAAAACAATAAAAAATAATAATAATAATAACAATAATAATAATAATAATAATAATAATAATAATAACAATAATAATAATAATAATAATAATAATAATAATAAAATTTAATAATAAGTAATAAACAAATAATAATAAATAATAATAATAACAAAAAATAATAATAATAATAATAACAATAAATAATAATAATAAAAATAATAATAATAATAACAATAATAATAATAATAATAATAATAATATAATAATAATAATAAGTAATAACAATAATAATAATAATAATAATAATAACAATAATAATAACAATAATAATAATAATAATAAAATAATAATAATAATAATAATAATAATAACAATAATAATAATAATAATAATAATAACAATAATAATAACAATAATAATAATAATAATAATAAAGTAATAATAATAATAATAATAATAATAATAATAATATACTTAAGCAATGTTAACTTTCACTTTTTTAAAGTGGTGTCGTCTAGGCCCGGGGGGGGGGGGCGGGGGCGCTGACCCCCTTCATAAAGAATGGGTAGAGCGCCTTATGTTTCTTCTTGACGGCTACGTGTGCACCAAGCCTGGCTGATCAGCACTTTGAAGAACTTAATCAGTTCCATCTTGAAGACAGCCACGGGATCTCTTGGTAAAATTCCCTTTTGTATAAAGTTGATGGGGGTCTTGGTACCACTACACTTATTGATGTTTAGGTACTATATTGTTGGTAAATTCTTGTGTATATAGTTGATGAGTCTTGGTACCACTAACTTATTGATGTTTTTGGTACTATATTGTTGGTAATTCCTTGTGTATAAAGTTGATGATCTTGGTACCAAAAACACTTCTTGATGTTTAGGTACTTATTGTTGGTAATTCTTGTGTTTAAAGTTGAGAGTCTTGGTACCACTACACTTATTGATGTTTAGGTACTATATTGTTGGTAATTCTTGCGTATAAAGTTGATGAGTCTTGGTACCACTTCACTATTGGTTTTTGGTACTATATTGTTGGGAATCTTGCGTATAAAGTTGATGAGTCTTGGTACCAAATACACTTCTTGATGTTTAGGTTTCTTATTGTTGTTTAATTCTTGTGTATAAATATGATGAGTCTTGGTACCACTACACTTCTTGATGTTTAGGTACTATATTTTGGTAATTCTTGTGTTTAAAGTTGATGAGTCCCTTTGGTACCACTACACTTATTTATGTTTAGGTACTATATTGTTGGTAATTCTTGCGATAAAGTTGATGAGTCTTGTACCACTAAAACTTATTGATGTTTAGGTACTATATTGTTGGTAATTCTTGCGTATAAAGTTGATGATCTTGGTACCACTACACTTCTTGATGTTTAGGTACTATATTGTTAGTAATTCTTGCGTATAAAGGGAGGCTGTTGATGAGTCTTGGTACCACTACACTTATTGATGTTTAGGTACTATATTGTTGGTAATTCTTGCGTATAAAGGAGGGTGTTGTTGAGTCTTGGTACCACTACACTTACTCATGATGCTATAAGTCTCATGATGTGAAGAATGTTAATTCTAAGACTGTCATGCTCTGGATAGCATTAAAAACAGGTTGTAGAGGTACATGAGTGCGAGTTTGACCATCCTAGCATGGGTCAGCACAGCTGCTGCAGTGTACCTCTCTTCCTATATTCTTAGAGATAACACACCAGTGATAACAATAGATAAGTAGATAACTGGTTCACAGAAACGGCGACGACCTGATAGACATATTGAACGATGCGTCCCACACTGGCTTTATCAGTTAGTATTAACAAGGGTGATTTATATAAGGCCTTGAGGATATCCGTCCCAGAGAAGTCCCGGAATAATGGAATCATATTTGATAAGTTTAGATTTAGACAGGATATGGGAAAGTATGCAGGTGTGGGAGGGGGTGAGACAGGTGTGGGAGGAGTGAGGCAGGTGTGGGAGGGCTGAGGCAGGTGTTGGAGGGGTGAGATAGGTGTGGGAGAGGTGAGGCAGGTGTGGGAGGGGTGAGATAGGTGTGGAAGAGGTGAGGCAGGTGGGGAGGGGTGAGGTAGGTGTGGGAGGGAGTGAGGCAGGTGTGTGAGAGATGATTCAGGTCGGGAGAGTTGAGGCATTGTGGGAGGCAGGTGTAGGAGAGAGTGAGACAGGTGTGTGAGAGATGATTCAGGTGTGGGAGAGTTGAGGCAGGTGTGGGAGAGGTGAGGCAGGTGTGGGAATGAGGCAGGCGTGGGAGAGGTGAGGCAAGTGTGGGAGGGGTGAGGCAGGTGTGGGAGTGAGGCAGGTGTGGAGGGGTGAGGCAGGTTTGGGAGAGTTGAGGTAGGTGTGGGAGAGGTGAGGCAGGTTTGGGAGAGTTGAGGCAGGTGTGGAGAGTTGAGGCAGGTGTGGGAGAGGTGAGGCAGGTGTGGGAGTGAGGCAGGTGTGGGAGAGAGTGAGACAGGTGTGTGAGAGATGATTCAGGTGTGGGAGTGAGCAGGTGTGGGAGGGGTGAGGCAGGTGTGGGATGGGTTGAGGCAGGTGTGGGATGGGTGAGGCAGGTGTGGGAGAGGTGAGGCAGGTGTGGTAAAGGGGAGGCAGGTGTGGGAGAGGTGAGGCAGGTGTGGGAGAGGTGAGGCAGGTGTGGGAGAGGTGAGGCGGTGTGGGAAAGTTGAGGCAGGTGTGGGAGAGTTGAGGCAGGTGTGGGAGGGGTGAGGCAGGTGTGGGAGAGGTGAGGCAGGTGTGGAGAGGTGAGGCAGGTGTGGGAGGGTGAGGCAGGTGTGGGAGGGGGGTGGCTGGTGTGGGAGGGTGAGGCAGGTGTGGGAGAGGTGAGGCAGGTGTGGGAGAGGTGAGGCAGGTGTGGGAGAGTCGAGGCAGGTGTGGGAGGGGTGAGGCAGGTTGTGGGAGAGGTGAGGCAGGTGTGGGAGAGGTGAGGCAGGTGTGGGAGAGGTGGGCAGGTGTGGGAGGGGTGAGGCAGGTGTGGGAGAGTTGAGGCAGGTGTGGAGGGGTGAGGCAGGTGTGGAGGGTGAGCAGGTGTGGGAGGGGTGAGGCAGGTGTGGTAGAGTCGAGGCAGTGTGGAGGGGTAGGCAGGTGTGGGAGGGGTGAGGCGGTGTGGGAGAGTTGAGGCAGGTGTGGGAGGGTTGAGGCAGGATGTGGGAGGGGTGAGGCAGGTGTGGGAGGGGTGAGGCAGGTGTGGGAGAGTCGAGGCAGGTGTGGGAGAGTCGAGGCGGTGTGAGAGGGGTGAGGCAGGTGTGGGAGGGGTGAGGCAGGTGTGGGAGGGGTGAGGCAGGTGTGGGAGAGTTGAGCAGGTGTGGGAGGGGTGAGGCAGGTGTGGGAGGGGTGAGGCAGGTGTGGGAGAGCCGAGGCAGGTGTGGGAGGGGTGAGGCAGGTGTGGGAGGGGTGAGGCAGGTGTGGGGAGAGTTGAGGCAGGTGTGGGAGGGGTGAGGCAGGTGTGGAGGGGTGAGGCAGGTGTGGGAGAGTCGAGGCAGGTGTGGGAGGGGTGAGGCAGGGTGGGAGGGGTGAGGCAGGTGTGGGGGGGTGAGGCAGGTGTGGGAGAGTCGAGGCAGGTGTGGGAGGGGTGAGGCAGGTGTGGGAGGGGTGAGGGAGGTGTGGGAGGGTGAGGCAGGTGTGGGAGAGTTGAGGCAGGTGTGGGAGGGGTGAGGCAGGTGTGGGAGGGTGAGGCAGGATGTGGGAGAGTCGAGGCAGGTGTGGGAGGGGTGAGGCAGGTGTGGGAGGGGTGATTGGGGGGGGTGTGGGAGGGGTGAGGCAGGTGTGGGAGGGGTAGGCGGTGTGGGAGTTGAGGCAGGTGTGGGAGGGGTGAGACAGGTGTGGGAGGGGTGAGGCGGTGGGGAGGGTGAGGCAGGTGCGGGAGAGTTGAGGCAGGTGTGGGAGAGTTGAGGCAGGTGTGGGAGGGGTGAGGCAGGTGTGGGAGGGGTGAGAGATGGGGATCCCACACAGGATGTTACATATACTCTCCCCAACCATCACCCTCCTCACCTCACTTCCTTTCACTATTTTCCATCCCACATTCTCTCCCCTTTACCACTCATTCTCCCCATATATCATTCATTCTCCCTTTTTTACTCATTCTCTCCCTCCGTTATTCATTGTCTCCCTCTGTTACTCATTCTCTCCCTTTGTTACTGATTATTACAACCCAGGATTCCAAATGGCCTGTTATTCCGGGTGTAATGGGAGCAAAATATACACAGCAGAAAAAGTTTAGACTTATATTATCCTTCACCAATTTAGAACAGCAATATGTACACTATGTACAGTGATAAGTATAGTGTACTCCACGGTAAGCAAGGCAGAAATAGAAGCCACAAGATAGCAGACCGTGCTTCAACCAGCTCTAGAATGGGAATGACAAGGGCAGACAGGAGAGTGGTACCCACATAACCTCTGCGATTGCCAAAACCATCTTATTGGCTAGAACCTGGTCACTAGTTGAACGACGGGGCCCATCATCAACTCTTAGCAACCTGGTTCGCTGGTTGGGGGAGATAGCCTGTAAATGAGGGTGTGTACATGCACCGAATAAAGGTTACGTACTCTTTGCATGCCACACCCCCACCCCGAGAAGGCTCAGGATTAGGCTGCCACCTCCCAGTGGTAACCGTGCCGCCATGGCACAAAATAATGGGACCGCCTTTCCTCTCCACCATCCAACTCTTAGATAGAGCTCAGCTTTTCTCGTGACCAAAAGCCAAACCCTAAACTTAGAGTGAGACAGCAGTCAGACAGGCTAGCATAGGTTCAAGATGCAGGCGGACGGTAGCCCACATCCCCTCACTAAAAAAAAAAAAAAACCCACACCAGGGGATAAAAAAAAAGAGCGTGAGAAGGGGTTACCACAAATAACATCCTAACCTAAATAAAATATTATACTCTAGATAAAGAGTCTGCCAACATATTTTCTTTGCCGGCAATATATTTAATGGAAATATTATAGGGCTGCAGCCTTAGCGTCCAGCGCATAAGCCTTGTGTTGTGGTTCATACTAGAGGATTGTGATCACTGTAGACTGTGACCACCTGCGATGTCTGGCCCACATAAACATCGAAATGCTCCAAAGCCAGTACCAGCGCGAGGGCTTCTTTTTCAATGGTAGAGTAAGCCCTCTGATGTGGCTGGAACTTGGCTGAAAAGTATGCTACAGGCTGCAACTCCTTGTTCCCGATTTGTAATAGTACTGCCCCAACCCCAGACTCACAAGCATCAACCTGTAATGAAAAAGGTTTGGAGAAGTCTGGAGACAGAATGGGTGCAGTACACAGTAATCTTTTTGCTTTATTAAAAGCTGTGTTACAGTCTGAGGTCCAATTAAAGGGAACTTTGTGACTGGTAAGAGAGGTAAGAGGGGCTACAATATCTGAGAAATTCTTACAGAATCTTCTGTAAAATCCTATCATGCCTAGGAAACATTGAAGAGATTTCCTATCATGAGGAACTGGATAATCTTTAATAGAAGGAACTTTAGCAAGTTTAGGTGCAACATTACCACTACCTACTTCATGGCCTAGAAAAGTGACAGTGGCCTGGCCAAAGGAAGATTTAGATAAATTAACTGTTAAATGGGAACTCTTAAAGGTCTCAAAAAGAGCCTTAAGTCTAAGTAGGTGTTGATCCCAAGTATCAGACACCACAACAATATCATCTAGGTACGCTGCCGTGCCTTCAAGTCCTTTAATAGCCTGATGGATAAGTTTCTGGAATGAAGAGGGGGAATTTTTCATTCCGAAGGGGGTAACTGTGTATTGATAATGACCTCCTGGAATTATGAAGGCAGAGATTTCCTTCGCTTTGTCTGTCAAAGGTACCTGATAGTAGCCTTTAAGGAGATCTAATTTGGACACAAAAGTAGCCTTACCCACAAAGTCAATTACGTCATCCAGACGAGGAAGAGGGTAAGCATCTGTAATTGTGACCTCGTTCACTTTACGGTAGTCTGTACACATACGAAACCCTCCATCAGCCTTCTTCACAAGGATGCACGGTGAAGCCCATGGACTAGATGACTCCTCCACTAAACCATGCTTTAACAAAAATTCTACTTCCTGCTGAAGTAGCCTTTGCTTTTCAGGATTAGCTCTGTAGGGGGAGAGTTTAATTGGTTTAGAGTTTTCCACATCTGCATCATGGTAACCTAACGTACATTTTTTCGGCACATCCGAAAAAATATTAGGATATGACTGTAGAAGCTCCATTAAATTTGTTGCTTGCATTTCAGATAATCCCTCCATTAAAGGGCTAGGATCCTTGAGGAGGACAGAATTTGAAAGTTTAATATTAATTTCAGAGATAGAGTGCAAAGAGTCAGAGTCGTCCTTAGAGGTAGAGGACAGAGTCATTACTGGGACTTTATCTGGTGTATGGAAGTACTTTAATTGATTAATGTGGTAAGTTTTAGTTTTTGAGGTCTTATCAATGGGAGCTACCACATAATTTACATCAGATAATCTACTTACAATCTGCATAGGTCCCGTAAATCTAGCTTTCAAGGTGTGGCCAGGTGTAGGTTCCTGCACCAACACCTTGTCTCCTGGATGGAAGGAGCGGAATTGTGCACTTCTGTCATACCTCTGTTTCATCTTACTTTGAGCTGTCTTTAGGTTAGCCTTGGCTAACTGACGTGCCACCTGCAACCTTGAAGACAGGTTGTAGAATGTTCAGCTAACGTCTTCTCCCATCCATCCTTCTTTGATCACCCGAAGAGGACCTCGTACATTGTGCCCAAAGATCAGCTCAAACGGACTATACCCGGTAGACTCTTGCGCCGTCTCTCATACTGAGAACAGCAACAAAGGTAGTGATTCATCCCAGTCTGTAGGAAAGTGCATGCAAAAACTTCTCATCATTGTTTTTAATGTCTGATGGAATCTTTTCAAGGCGCCTTGGATGGTACCACTATGACCCCGCCTCCTCCTGCTTCACCTCACCTGACTACTTCGACTAGTGGATGGTACCACTATGACCCCGCCTCCGCCTGCTTCACCTCACCTGACTACTTCGACTAGTGGATGGTACCACTATGACCCGCCTCTCCTGCTTCACCTCACCTGACTACTTCGACTAGTGGATGGTACCACTATGACCCCGCCTCCTCCTGCTTCACCTCACCTCACTACTTCGACTAGTGGATGGTACCACTATGACCCCGCCTCCTCCTGCTTCACCTCACCTGACTACTTCGACTAGTGGATGGTACCACTATGACCCCACTCCTCCTGCTTCACCTCACCTGACTACTTCGACTAGTGGATGATACCACTATGACCCCGCCTCCGCCTGCTTCACCTCACCTGACTACTTCGACTAGTGGATGGTACAACTATGACCCGCCTCCTCCTGCTTCACCTCACCTGACTACTTCGACTAGTGGATGGTACCACTATGACCCGCCTCCTCTGCTTCACCTCACCTGACTACTTCGACTAGTGGATGGTACCACTATGACCCCACCTCCTCCTGCTTCACCTCACCTGACTACTTCGACTAGTGGAGGGTACCACTATGACCCCACCTCTCCTGCTTCACCTCACTGACTACTTCGACTAGTGGATGGTACCACTATGACCCCACCTCCTTCCTGCTTCACTCACCATGACTACTTCGACTAGTGGATGATACCACTATGACCCCGCCTCCGCCTGCTTCACCTCACCTGACTACTTCGACTAGTGGATGGTACCACTATGACCCCGCCTCCTCCTGCTTCACCTGACCTGACTACTTCGACTAGTGGATGGTACCACTATGACCCCACCTCCTCCTGCTTCACCTCACCTGACTACTTCGACTAGTGGATGGTACCACTATGGCCCCACCTCCTCCTGCTTCACCTCACCTCACTACTTCGACTAGTGGATGGTACCACTATGACCCCGCCTCCGCCTGCTTCACCTCACCTCACTACTTCGACTAGTGGATGGTACCACTATGACCCCACCTCCTGCTTCACCTCACCTGACTACTTCGACTAGTGGATGGTACCACTATGACCTCACCTCTCCTGCTTCACCTCACCTGACTACTTCGACTAGTGGATGGTAACCACTATGACCCACCTCCTCCTGCTTCACCTCACCTGACTACTTCGACTAGTGGATGGTACCACTATGACCTCACCTCCTCCTGCTTCACCTCACCTGACTACTTCGACTAGTGGATGGTACCACTATGACCCCACCTCCTCCTGCTTCACCTCACATGACTACTTCGACTAGTGGATGGTACCACTATGACCTCACCTCCTCCTGCTTCACCTCACCTGACTACTTCGACTAGTGGATGGTACCACTATGACCCCACCTCCTGCTTCACATCACCTGACTACTTCGACTACTGGATGGTACCACTATGACCCCACCTCCTCCTGCTTCACCTCATCTCACTACTTCGACTAGTGGATGGTACCACTATGACCCCACTCTCTCCTGCTTCACCTCACCTCACTACTTCGACTAGTGGATGATACCAACTATGACCCCACCTCCTCCTGCTTCACTCACCTGACTACTTCGACTAGTGGATGGTACCACTATGACCCGCCTCCTCTGCTTCACCTCACCTCACTACTTCGACTAGTGGATGGTACCACTATGACCCCGCCTCCGCCTGCTTCACCTCACCTCACTACTTCGACTAGTGGATGGTACCACTATGACCCCACCTCCTCCTGCTTCACCTCACCTGACTACTTCGACTAGTGGATGGTACCACTATGACCTCACCTCCTCCTGCTTCACCTCACCTGACTACTTCGACTAGTGGATGTTACCACTATGACCCCACCTCCTCCTGCTTCACCTCACCTGACTTCTTCGACTAGTGGATGGTACCACTATGACCCCACCTCCTCCTGCTTCACCTCACCTCACTACTTCGACTAGTGGATGGTACCACTAGGACCCCACCTCCTCCTGCTTCACCTCACCTCACTACTTCGACTAGTGGATGGTACCACTAGGACCCCACCTCTCCTGCTTCACCTCCTCACTACTTCGACTAGTGGATGGTACCACTAGGACCCCACCTCCTCCTGCTTCACCTCACCTGACTACTTCGACTAGTGGATGGTACCACTATGACCCCACCTCCTCCTGCTTCACCTCACCTCACTACTTCGACTAGTGGATGGTACCACTATGACCCCACCTCCTGCTTCACCTCACCTCACTACTTCGACTAGTGGATGGTACCACTATGACCCCACCTCCTCCTGCTTCACCTCACCTGACTACTTCGACTAGTGGATGGTACCACTATGACCCCGCCTCCTCCTGCTTCACCTCACCTGACTACTTCGACTAGTGGATGGTACCACTATGACCCCACCTCCTCCTGCTTCACCTCACCTGACTACTTCGACTAGTGGATGGTACCACTATGACCCCACCTCCTCCTGCTTCACCTCACCTCACTACAGTATATAAGCCACGTCTACGGCCCTATGCTGAACATTCTACAAGATTGATGGACTGAACACATCGACTCCAGGTTGAGGGACTGATTACCTCAAACTCCTCCTCTCCTTACGCCTTTCTACTTTGTATTGGACTGATGAAGCCACTGTGTGGCGAAACGTTTCCTGAATAAAGATTCCCATATGCTGCATAAGTGTCTCAATCTTCAACTTGTCGGTTTTTCAAACCATTCATCACACACATGTACAAGGTATACCAGTACATGTACAAGGTATACAAGTACATGTACAAGGTATACCAGTACATGTACAAGGTATACAAGTAACATGTACAAGTATACAAGTACATGTACAAGGTATACAAGTACATGTACAAGGTATACAAGTACTGTACAAGGTATACAAGTACATGTACAAGGTATACAAGTACATGTACAAGGTATTACAAGTACATGTACAAGGTATACAAGTACATGTACAAGGTATACAAGTACATGTACAAGGTATATCAGTACATGTACAAGGTATTACCAGTACATGTACAAGGTATACAAGTACATGTACAAGGTATACAAGTACATGTACAAGGTATACAAGTACATGTACAAGGTATACAGATCATAGCTGACATCAGTGACATACTACTATATAGAAAGTTGCTTGTTATGCTGAGCATTTCCCGCAAATTATGTCAGTTTTGTCCCAGGATGCACCCACCAGTCCACTAACACCCAGGATGCCCCCACACCAGTCCACTAACACCCAGGATGCCACCCACACCAGTCCACTAACACCCAGGATGCCACCCACACCAGTCCACTAACACCCAGGATGCCACCCACACCAGTCCACTAACACCCAGGATGCCACCCACACCAGTCCACTAACACACAGGATGTCACCCACACCAGTCCACTAACACCCAGGATGCCACCCACACCAGTCCACTAACACCCAGGATGCCACCCACACCAGTCCACTAACACCCAGGATGCCACCACACCAGTCCACAAAACCCCCCAGGATGCCACCCACACCAGTCCACAAAACCCCCAGGTTCCCACCCACACCAGTCCACAAAACACCAGGATGCCACCCACACCAGTCCACTAACACCCAGGATGCCACCCCAACCAGTCCACTAACACCCAGGATGCCCCCCACACCAGTCCACTACCCCCAGGATGCCACCCACACCTTTCCCACTAACCCCCAGGATGTCACCCACACCAGCCCACTAAACCCAGGATGCCACCCACACCAGTCCACTAACCCCCATGATCCCACCCACACCAGCCCATAACACCAGGATGCACCCACACCAGTCCACTATCACCAGGATGCCACCCACACCAGTCCCTAACACCCAGGATGCCACCCACACCAGTCACTAACACCCAGGATGCCCCCCACACAGCCACTAACACCAG
>NW_026478973.1:0-26385 GCF_026875155.1 Cherax quadricarinatus | reverse complement strand
ACCTCTAAACTGCGGGAGTGTGAATTTTTAATATTACTTGACAGTCTTCTCAAGCTCTTCTAGGTCTCTGACTCATGTGAGAGCTGCAACACTGTGACACGCATCTGCGTGATGGAATACGACGAGAGACATCGATTAGCTTTTGTTTCCACTGTACACTATTACCTGAGTACACAGTACACTGAGAGACAACACAATAAGTGTCAGGGGACCAAGATTGTTCAACTGCCTCCCAGCATACATAAGGGGATTGCCAATAGACCCTGGCTGTCTTCAAGAAGGCACTTGACAGGCACCTGAAGTCAGTACCTGATTAGCCGGCTGTAGTTCGTACGTCACTGCGTTTGTGCCAGCAGTAACAGCCTGTTGGTCAAACCCTGATCCACCAAGAGTCTGTCTCAGACCGGGTCGCGGGGGCGTTGACCCCCGACACCCTCTCTAGGTATCTCCAGGTATCGTAATATAGATAAACAGATATGAGAACCGATAAATTGATAAATTAAACACATGTGTAACACTTGGGTATCTTTATTGTGAAAACGTTTCGCCCACACAGTGGCTTCATCAGTCAAATTCGAAGAAAAAAATGGTGAAGATCAGAAGGAGTTTGCGGTAATCAGTCCCTCAGCTTGGAGTCGATGCAATCGATGTAAATCAGTAAATCAGTATTTTCAAAAGTGATGGACTGATTACATCGACTCCAGGCTGAGGGACGATTTACCGCAAACTCCTTCTGATCTTCACCATTTTTCTTCGAATTTGACTGATGAAGCCACTGTATGTGGGCGAAACGTTTTCACAATAAAGATATTCAGATGTTGCACATGTGTCTAAATTCATCAAGTATAGCAATGAATGAGGTAACGCACACTGCGGATATATCATTTTTGCTGAATAATTAAGACAAAACCTGACGGCGAAGACCGGGAACGTTTTACCCCACTACGTTTCTCTCTTCCCCTTCCCTCCTGCCGTCTCTTCTCGGGTTTCTGGAACATGAATCGGCATTATTTAACCTTCATCGTTGACACAACACTGAATATTAAACTGGTATTATGTTTGTCTATACCCATAATTGCGTTGTCTTGGCTGGTGTGTGTGTGTGTGTGTGTATGTGTGTGTGTGTGTGTGTGTGTGTGTGTATGTGTGTGTGTGTGTGTGTGTGTACTCACCTACTCACCTATTTGTGGTTGCAGGGGTCGAGTCTTAGCTCCTGGCCCGCCTCTTCACGTTGCTTCTGGCCTCTCTCTCCCCGCTGCATGAGCTTTATCAAAACCTGTCTTAAAACTGTGTATGGTTCCTGCTCCACTACGTCATTTTCTAGCTAATTCCACTGCCTTACAACTCTATGACTGAAGAAATACTTCTACTATCTCTCTGACTCATTTGTGTCTTCAACTTCCAATTGTGGCCTCTTGTTTCTGTGTCCCCTCCCTGGAAACATCCTGTCTTTGTCCACCTTGTCTATTCCACGCAGTATTTTTAATGTCGTTATCATGTCTCCCCTGACCCTCCTGTCCTCCAGTGTCGTCAGGCCGATTTCCCTTAATCTTTCTTCATAGGACATTCCCTTAGCTCTGGAACTAACCTTGTCGCAAACCTTTGTACTTTCTCTAGTTTCTTGACGTGCTTTATCAAGTGCGGGTTCCAAACAGGTGCTGCATACTCCAGTATGGGCCTGACATACACGGTGTACAGTGTCTTGAACGATTCCTTACTAAGGTAGGGAATGCTGTTCTCAGGTTTGCCAGGCGCCCATATGCTGCAGCAGTTATCTGATTGATGTGTGCTTCCGGAGACATGCTCGTGTTATACTCACCCCAAGATCTTTCTCCTTGAGTGAGGTTTGCAGTCTTGGCCACCTAGCTTATACTCTGTCTGTGGTCTTCTGTGCCCTTCCCCTATCTTCATGACTTTGCATTTGGCAGGATTAAATTCGAGAAGCCATTTGCTGGACCAGGTGTCCAGTCTGTCCAGGTCTCTTTGAAGTCCTGCCTGGTCCTCATCAGATTTAATTCTCCTCATTAACTTCACATCATCTGCAAAGAGGGACACTTCTGAGTCTAACCCTTCCATCATGTCGTTCACATGTACAAAAATAGCACTGGTCCTAGGACCGACCCCTGTGGGACCCCGCTCGTCACAGTGCCCACTGTGATGCATCATTACGTACCATGACTCGTTGTTGCTCCCTGTCAGGTATTCTCTGATCCATTGCAGTGCCCTTCCTGTTATATGCGCCTGATGCTCTAGCTTCTGCACTAATCTCTTGTGAGGAACTGTGTCAAAGGTCTTCTTGCAGTCCAAGAAGATGCAATCAACCCACCCCTCTCTCTCGTGTCCTACTTCTGTTATTTTATCATAAAACTCCAGAAGGTTTGTGACACAGGATTTGCCTTCCATGAATCCGTGCTGGTTGGCATTTATACTCTTGTTCCGTTCCAGGTGCTCCACCACTCTCCTCCGATAATCTTCTCCATAACTTTGCATACTATACACGTCAGTGACACAGGTCTATAGTTTAGTGCCTCTTTTCTGTCTCCTTTTTTAAAAATGGGAACTACATTTGCCGTCTTCCTATACCTCAGGTAGTTGCCCAGTTTCCAGGGACGTGTTGAAGATTGTGGTAAGTGGCACGCACAACATATCTGCTCCCTCTCTAAGGACCCACGGGGAGATGTTGTCCGGTCCCATTGCCTTTGAGGTATCGATGTCCCTTAGCAGTTTCTTCACCTCCTCCTCATCTGTATGTATGTCGTCCAACACTTGTTGGTGTATTCCTTGTTGGTGTCCCATCTGATCTGTCCCCCCAGAGTCCTTCCTGTCTCTACTGTAAATACTTCCTTAATCTCGTGTTGAGCTCCTCACATACCTCTTTATCGTTTCTTGTGAGTCTCCACCTTTTTTCCTCAGCCCTTTTCACCTGGTCCTTTACTGTTGTCTTTCCCCCTAATGTGGCTATCAGCAGTTTCGGGTCGATTTGACTTTCGATGCTATGTTTTTTTTATACTGTCGCTGGGCCTCCCCCCTTATTGGCTACCTTTCGGGCTCTTCACTAATCTCCTTTTTTTCCTGGGCCTATGCCCCCCGTATTTTTCCCATTCTCTTTGCACTTAGTTTTTGCCCCCCTACACCTTGGGTTTTTAACCCAAGGACTGTTTTGTCTTCCTTTTATTTTTTTTTCCCCTTGGGAACAAACCTTTCCTCTGCCCCTTGCATTTTGGTTGCCACATTTTCCCATCATCTCGTTTACTGTTTTTCCCTACCATTTCTTGTCCCACTAAACCTCTGCGGGAAGTTTCTCATCCCTGGTACCCCCCCTTTTTTATATTTGGGCCGGGCCCCCTTAAAGTTCCTGTTACCTTCTCCACTTGAAACTCTCCTTATAATCAAACTCAGAACACGTACGCTAGCCCCAAAGGGCCTCTGTGAGGATGTCCTCATGTTGAAATGCTAGGGTGAACACAAGATCCAGTTTTGCGGGGTCATCCTCCCCTCTCTCCTTTGGGTTTTGTCCCTGACATGTTTTATGCATGAGGTTTTCAAGTCCCCAACCTCATCTTGGTCTCCATGTTTCGGGACCCCATGTGGCTCCTGGTTTTCCCTCGATCTCCCTTGGGTTGAAATCGCCATTACCATAAATTTGCTCGCTCATGAGCTTTCTTTCCACCTCAGCCGTGTGTCCACCATCACCCTGTTGTTTTCTTCGTATTTCCCCTTTGGCCTCCTGAATTCTGTGGTGGTTATACACACTCCCTTACTACTTTATGTTTTCCGGACTGAATTGTACCTCAATGTTGTCTCTTTTTCCCCAACATGTCCAGCCTTTCCTTTCCCCAAATCCCATCGGGTTTTATGAGCGTTCAACCCCCCCTCCCCCTCTACCCTATCTTTCCTCGGATTTGATATCCCGTTGGGGGATTGTGTTGTTATTGTCCGCGGTTTTGTTTCTGTGACTGCTATGATGTTGGGATTTTTCATGATTCTTTCGTTCCACTCCTCATGTTTATTCGTTATTCCACCCGCGTTTGTGTACCAGACTTTCAGTTTCTTTTCTATCATTGTGGTCATGCAAGAATATTGGGGTAGGGGGAGCGAGATCCTTGGTGGGGGCCTATATGGGGCTGTGGGGGTAGGTGGGGTTTGTGATGATGGGGGTGGGGTCAGAATGACCATAAGGGACACTGTTGGGGTGAGGTTTGTGATATGGGGGTTGGTGGCAGAGGGAACAGTGAGTGGGTTGTAGTATAGGTTGCTCAGTTGCGTTGGGAATGTCGCGGTTGGAGTCTTTTGGTGGGAGATTCTGTGGGATGTGTTTGCCCTTCCTCCTATGTCTGGGTCCTGCTCATCTTCGTCATTGCCTCTCGTTCCTCCTTGCGTCTCTGTACCCTTTCTTTCAGTGTAGTGTACAGAGACACAAGGAGGAACGAGAGGCAATGTGTGTGTGTGTGTGTGTGTGTGGGGTGTGTGTGTGTGTGTGTGTGTGTGTGTGTGTGTGTGTGTGTGTGTGTGTGTGTGTGTTTGTGTGTGTGTGTGTTTGTGTGTGTGGGGTGTTTTGTGTGTGTGTGTGTGTGTGTGTGGTGTGTGGTGTGTGTTTGTGTGTGTGTGTGTGTGTGTGTGTGTGTGTGTGTGTGTGTGTGTGTGTGTGTGTGTGTGTGTGTGTGTGTGTGTGTGTTTACTTCACTATTTTTAATTACCTGTTCGAGTTCGCATTAGTTGAGCTCTGGCTTTCGGTCCTTTTTAAACCTCTCGATGACTGACGTGTTTGCAAGTAAAGCATATATTGGCATTATCAGTCCAATCTGCCCAGTAGGGTATTAGTTTGGATAATATCCACAGCCTTAAAATTACCTAAAGCAATATCCACATAGCCATTACTGCTTCCAACATCATCAATACCCTAATAACAAACATCATCAATACCCTAACATCATCAATACCCTAATAACAAACAGGAAAGCAGCAATATAGTGAATCAATGCTGCATCTAATCTGTCCCATGTAGGGGATATGATACATTATCCGTCGGGAAAAAGACCTAGGAGGCTGAAAATAACGCATCAGTAATCATACATACGCTGACCAACGGCACCATCCTACCAGTGCGTACACTATAAGCCGCAACACCCAGAGTCATGACGTTAAGTTCCAAGAAGCCAATCTTGTCATCAAAGAATCAGACATAAATCGCAGACGATGTTTGAAATCTGTTTTCAGCGCTTCTTCCAACACCATGCTTAATATGCAGGCAGCTTCATTGTCTGGAAATTGCTGACCAAACAATACAGAAGCCTGAAGAAATGTACTTCCTAATTTCTCTTTGATTTTACATCTTTTTATGAACCATCTGCGTCTCCTGATGCCTTTCCTTGAATCTTAAAACAATGCGTTGTAGTTTCTTTCCGTGTTTAATCAAGTGAAGACTACAAGCTACGTTCTCGAAACAGTCACTTTATATTTGACAAACTGAGACTTAGAAAGGATGTAGAGCAGTACTGGCTTGGCAATGGATTTGTAGATGAGTGAAATGAGTTTTAAAGCATTCACGATAGTGACTTATAACCAGTAAAATCAAGACTATTAATCTAATCAGTGGCTCCACCCTGAATCGAGACATGTAAATAAAGATTGGGAAATAAAAAGCACCTCCATTGTTTATCGTATTTTTCACATGAAAATTTTCCCTAATACTTAGTATATATATGTGCAGTGGATAATGGTAAGACAGTAGGTGCCGGAATGAGCACGCGTGATGAGCGAAGTTCACCAGGGAATAAAGTTTGGACCCCTGCTGTTTCAGTGGTAACTTTGGTATACCCTGTTGTAAGCTTCATGAGCTTTTCTACCCTCACAGCCCGTCCTGAGGCTAGGCTTTACTACTGATTGCCTGCTGAACCTGGATGTTGCTATTTGTAGCCCACTGGCCCACGTGGTCGTCACAGCCTGGCTGATCTGGCATTTGGCGGAGACAGTGATTGTCTGTTGAAAATTTTCTTACACTTTTTCTATTTATTTTTCTAATATTTACTGGCAGCGGGTTGAAGAGTCTTGGACCACGAACACTGACACAGTGTTCTGGTAAAAGAAACACAAATACTGAATAATGTAATCCTTTATTGACAACGTTTCGCCCATGTACTGGGCTTTAACAAGTCACAAACAAAAAAACTTGGGGAGATCTCAGTGAGTTTTATCTGTTTGTAACTTGATGAAGACCACTGTTTAGACGAAAGCGTCCTCAGTAAAGGATCACATTATACTGCACTTCCATCTTTTACACTATCAATCCTCCGTGTTCTCTTACCGTACTTTGGTGCCCCTGTTTTCCACTGGAGTATTTTACACTTTTTCCACACCTCTCATTCCAGTATATTGTTATGGTAGTGAGCAAATTTGGTACAAAACCCTCAAAGTATATATTATCAGGTATCACTTTTCTTCCCTCCAGAGAGCGCAGTGCATTCCTAATACAGTACCTTGAGGCGTTCCGATTCCAAAAATACTCCTTGTCAAAATCTGCAGCCTCTGCCCTTCTCAACTTATACTCCGTCTCAGTAATTTCACCTTCATCAATGTTCATAACTTCGTTTTTTGCTGGGATTGAACTCCAGTAGCCATTTGCCTAACCGGAAGTGAGTCAGAAATGACTATGTTTGAAAGGAAAATGGGTAATTGTTAACGAAATGGAATTAATGAGCGTAAATACATACGAAAATGAGTGTAAATAATGACTGATGTTTCCCAATAAACTGCATGAGGAGTGACTGCATCTCTAAATTACAAACCATAATTGCATTGTAAATTATAAGCTTTGATAGATATAAATTACTACAGTTGCATAATTTCTTATATATATTTATATATTATATATATTTATTATATATATATATATATATATATATATATATGAAGGGAAATGACAGGCCGCTGCTGCAAAAAAACTCTTAACAACTGAATAACGCTAAATCACTAAAATTATGAATACATATAACTAACTGCAAAACTGCACTGGACAACATATTGCAACTTCTAATAATCTATAATGCTCAGTTGTAACCGTGGATAACAAGGAAATTATTTCCATTATCAGCGGCGAGCAATTACTGAACTCGTGTGCTTGGAAGGACTGCCTGCAACACTAATGTTTGCAAACGTTGTGTTGCCGCATTAAGGCTGCAACACTGTATTGCAAACTGTGTGGTAAAGTATAAGGATTGTAAATTTTAACTTAAAAATTTAAAAAAACACGTTATTGACTGTAACAAGATGTATGATTACAGTAGCTTTTATGACTGTAGCAACATTTATTTCCCATTACTCAAGAAATCGTAATGACACGATTGCAAATAAACCATTACCCCCCGGCCGGGATTGAACCCGCGGTCATAGAGTCTCAAAACTCCAGCCCGTCGCGTTAGCCACTAGACCAGCTAGCCACAATAAGATTCATCCAACTAGGTATATTTCTACACCATAGGAAGGTTAGCACAGGCACCACTGTGACCACAAATGCAAGTTTTTACAGACGAATCTCCAGCTAGCGTGGCCGTGACGAACTCTAGCTCAAGTCCCTTCACTGGAGTTTTGAGACTCTATGACCGCGGGTTCAATCCCGGCCGGGGGTATGGTTTATTACCCATTAATAGAACACTCTTCCCTTGTTCCCCATGATAATACGACTCTTAATCCCCATCGATGGAACTTTCTACCCTTGTTCCTACTGATTAACACATACTTCCCATGTTCCTATTGCTAAACAATGAACAAGTTTCTGATGAACAAGCAGAATAGCGAATGAGAGTAAGAATAGCGAGTTTTTTTTATATTTTATTGAAAAACGCAATACATAGTTATACATGTAGACAAAGTAAGCAAAGAAACGTATCCATTATATATAACAAAAGAAAACTCCACATTCCCTACCGTAGCACTAAACTTATACATAAGAACTAAACTAAGACAGCCCACAGCTTCATATACAGGTGGGTTTATTACATCCAAAATTGCAGCCATAAACACAATATGCAATATAACCCAAAGAATGTCACAGGTATTGACATTTTACATAAAATTGTATGTACGAAGACATTCTCAATTATCCAAAAATTCTTTACACACTTATTATTGTTGTATATTAAACTTCATATCAATACATAATACGTAACACCTCAATAATTACGAAACAAATAAAGGTTTGAAAATAATCTCCACACCTCACCACAGAAAAACTAACACAGTACAATATAACAAATGATTCATCCCACCTCACTTCCATACACTACATTCATCCCACCTCACGTCCATACACTACATTCATCACCACAAGCGAACTTACACAATCACGTATATTTAGTAATATTTTTCAAATATAATTTCCAGTTTTAAATAACAAACTTCTTCTACTATATAATGAAATATACATAGTCATTACTATTAAACATTAACTTAAACAAGACTATATTCTTATTCTACAGACCTCAGCAGTTCTTGCCTCACCATCCTAACCCTACTTAACACATTGTACATCAACACATCCTTATATACCCATCACTCGTCAATAATATTCATTGAACTTCACCGAATACCAATATACAACCCATACTGAGTACATGAAATTCTCTCTTACATACTGCTATATACACTTGATGTATGATAAAAATCACACACATTACATTATCTCATTATTAGCAGTACATTTGGTACACAGACATATTTATCACGCCCGCATGTCCTTTGCTTTAATACAACCACCAATCCTGATAATACATTACAACATATTCCAAATTTAACTTATCCATAACATACATCAGTATACCATTCTGAGTATGACAGTATACTTTTCACATGCACACAAATATTGCTCATTTCCATAACCATATAAAAATCGTAACTTTTCCCTTACAAACCACCACAAAACTTACTTAAAACACACTCCACAACTACGCTGCCATTTCACACCATATCACGGAATCCTCATACATTCCCAAATTCTGAGACGAGCCCGATGCAACCCTGAAAATCCGAACACATCCCCCCCCCCCTTTTTTTTTTTTTTTTTTTTTTTTTTTTTTTTTTTTTTTTTTTTTTTTTTTTCTTACTCCGCCAACAAACCTCTGACATTCATACTTCGATATCCTTCAGGAAAAACCCTTTCCCATCTATTTCCATATATCCCCCTATTACGACTAAGTGTTTTGTACATTGTTGCAGCCAATACCTTCTTTCGCACCATCCAATCCCCATTACCCCTCATGGCCCATGATACGAAAACAAAATCAGTAATGATGTACACCAAAGCACGCTGCACAGACTCTTCCACACCTCCACATCTAAACTCAATGCCCTTAATACCGATATCCCTCCCCCACCCACCCTCCTCAAAATCCCACCATCCACTCCCGTATACACTCCAAATTTTTACAAAAATATACTACATGAAAAGCTGTCTCCCTATCCCCACACGCCCTACATACGTCCTCCACCATCAACCCTCTCTCCCGAAGCACCACACCAGACGGCAATATTCCATGAAGGAAACGAAACATTACCTCTCTCACTCTTGGTCTGATGCGCACCAACCGCAACCTTACCCAAATGTCTCCCCATGCATACATTGGGTATATGCCCTCAACATTTGCAATCACCCTCACCCCTACAGCACGCTCCAGCACACCTACCCGTATCCTAGACGGATTTCTAACATACAATAAAGCTCGCAGCACATCCTCACACTCTCATCTCTGATCCTACCCACCACCTGCGTGCCTCCTCATATAATGCTTGCACGCCCTTCCCCACACGACCTTCCACTCGGAGAACCCCCTCTTCAAATATATACACTTAACCCTTAATCTTATATCTATTAAACCCAATCCACCTTTGTCGACCGGTAGCATAACAACACTTCTACCCAACCAATCACACCCAGAACCCCATATATATCGAAAAACCTTTTTTAGCATTCTATTAATGTCCGGTCCTGCCAACGGATATACTGCTGCCACATGCCAGACCATACTATATAACATCAAATTTCACCACTATTACACGTTGATGTATCGTCAAATGCAAGGGTCTCAAAACATTTAACCTACCCACCAACCTATCCACTACCCTCCCAGAATTAAGCATCCGTGCCTCCCGGCATTTCCCATATAAATTATCCCACACACCTTTAGTCTATCCACCACACACCAACGCACAGCTGTGTCCCATCGCGCCCTCCCTACCCAATTCCCTAAGACCAATAATTTCGATTTCTCCACATTCACTTTTAAACCTGTAACACCTTCAAAACCACCAATTACATCCTCCACCTCATGTAAACTTTCCTCCCTGCTCATTAGAATTGTTGTATCATCCACATACCCTATTATTCCCATCCCACCATTCTCCACACCACGTACCTCCCCTAAACATCGCCCCACTGCCCTATAAAAAGGGTCCTGTATACAAGCAAACAACAGTTGAGACAGAGGACAACCTGCCTTATGCCTCTACCCATTGAAACCCACTCACCAATTTCCATTCACCTGCACACGTACACCTACCCTATTATACAAAGTCTCAATCCAACGAACCATCTCTTCCCCAAAACCCTGCCTCCGTAAGATATGCCACAGTGCCTTTCGTTCTACGCAATCATACGCAGCCTGCCAGTCCAATGCTAAGACACCTCCCCCCTTTCATTCTCCCCCTCCATACTTTCCACAAAATCTTTTATTATTCCATGTCCCTCATACATCGTCCTCCCAGGCACCCATACTGACCTCTCGCAACAACTCTATCTATCACGCACTTCAGCCTGTTCCCCAAGATTTTTGCGAATATCTTATAATCAGCACATAACAACGACAACGCCCTGTAGTTCTGCACTGTAGTAGGGCCTTCCCTTTTGGAATCAATACTACTACTGCAGTACGCTGCAACTCGCCCATCCTTCCCCCACTTTTCATCACATTCATCAGGTTCACTAAAAATCCTTCAACACACTCCAATTCTTCACATAGAATTCACAAGGTAACCCATCTATACCTGGCGCTTTACCTCTCGCCATATTCTCCAAAGCTCTCCATACCTCCCCTCTTCAATATCCCCACCAATGCCATACGATCACTTCCACTCAGCACACAAGATACATTCTCTCCAATCTCTCTAAATCCTCACCGTTCACTCCTACACTCCTCAAATATTTTCCAAACCAACTATCCATAAAACCACTCATACCCTCAGTAGTTCTCAACTCCTGACCCTTCGTATACCCACCTAAGTCCTCGTGTACTACCAGCTTATCAATTTCCATTGCCAACCTGCGTCTCCGCTGACCCCGTAACACACAGGCTGACGGCCTGTCACCCCAAATCGCCTCCTCTAACCCACCTTGCACCCTCGCCTCATCAAATCTCTCATTGTGCATATCCCTTATCTGCCACTTTAATGCTTCAATTTCCTCCATTGGATACACACCTGTCACAGCACCCCTCTGATAACAACCCTGCAACCGCCCCTCTAAATACTGTTGAAGCCCAAATGTCATCCATGCCTCATTCTTTCCCCTTCGCACATAGTATTGCCTGATCCTCGTCTTTGCAACCCCATCCACCACCCCAATAAATCGCTTGCACTCTTACCCCACCCCATAAGTCCTCCCACAAACTTTCAAAATCCCCTCCCTCCACCCCCTCACCCAGTAGTCGTACATTCAGCTTCCAGTACCCCCAAAAATCTCTTAGGCAAACCGTCCCAATTTAAATCAGCATAAACCGCCCTATGATCTGAATAAACGACATTCACCGTCTGCACCCGCGTCACCCTCACTCCCCTTGTCACATACAACCTATCTAATCGTGCAGCATATCCCTTTCTATGAAAAGTGTGCTCTATCTCGCAATCCCCTCCATCAACTATATCCCTCAATCCCACACCTCTCAATAGATCCCTAAACCTGCCAAAAAACACCCTGCCCCTCTCGGTTCCACATCCTTCCTGCGCACCACACAGTTCCAGTCGCCACCAACTATTGTCACTGACGGTAATGACCGCAAATAATATACCAATACGTTATTCACAAATTCATTCTTTACCCTTACATCATTCTCAGCCGGCACATACACACAAATGACTGCCATCCGCTCACCTCTCCACCACCCATCTATTCTTAACACACGACCCCCCCCCCTTCACTCCTAAGAACAACAAACGGGCTCGTCTCTCGGATCAGGATTCCCACCCCCCCCTTCATTCGCTCCGAATACATCACAAACACTCTGTACCCATCCACCTCCAATTCCTTTCCCAACTTGAAATTATGTTCCTGCACAAAAACAATGTCTATAGCATAACGTCTTAAAAATCCCTTTACCCACAGACGCTTCTCACTCGCACACAATCCATTAATATTCACTGTCATGCACCCGGGAAACCTACTTATGTGATTTCACCCTCTGCCCCTTTTCACCTTTCACTGACACGCTTTCAGTGTGTCTGCTGCGTCCACTTTTCTCTCCACTGCCCACTGGTGGCTTCCCCTTATCCAACACCTGATCAGGCGTACCTTTAGTGCTCCCACGCACCACATCAACCCATGGCTTTTTCCCCGGTCTCTGTGCCGGGGTCAAAACATCATCAGAGTCAGAATATGTCGCCGCCCTCTTACGGTTGACACACTCTGCATCCATTTCCAACTCACTGGATGCCTCCCTGTGAATCTCAGCAGTCACCTCAATTACTTCCACCACTCCTGGCGAGTCATCTGCCATGTTCGCCAATCTTCCAAGTTGCTCATCTTCAATCTGAACAGTACTCCTCACCATGCTTAAGTTATCCTCAGCAACCTGCTTCTCAAAGGATTTTTCCTGCACGTTCACCAGTAGGCCTTCCTCTACCCGCACGTCACCAATCTGCACAGTCTTCCCGTTCTCCATGGCAGATGCCTCACTTCCCACCAACTGTGACAGTGATGGGCTGGTACCCACCAGTGGCAGCTCACGCTCCACTTCCTCACTCCAGGAAGTGCCACTTCTATGTACAGGTGCCTCATCAGCATGACCCACCTCTGGTTCTGGCTCTGTCACCTTCTCACGACCTAGGTCCTTTCTCCGCTGCCATCTCCCACACTGGGCCGCCATATGGTCATATGCACCACATAACCTACACGTCTTCTGCTGCCCAGCGTTAGTACACCATTACCTGTGTCCTAAATGCGTCCAGTATGACGTAAGACGGGATGGCATGCCTCAACTCCATCTTGATCGTGAACGTACCATCCCGGCTTGCCGGCATACGCCCCATCCGTCCATTTACCAGCCATAGCCAGGTGTCAGGTCCATACTGTTCAAATACATACCGCAGATCATTCTCGTCCGCCTCAAATGGCACATTTCGGATTTTCACCCATGTGTAATGCTTCGACACGTCGATTAGGCGAACACGTATCGCTGAATTAACATCCACGCTCCTGTCCTGGTACTTGTCAACCAGCCGTTCATACACTCCAGCTGAACTCAGCTTGACGAAAATACGATAGGCACCATTTAGTGCCACACCATACAGTTCTTGATCCGCAACACCATAGGTGTCACGGATAATTTGCGGTAAAAGCACTTGTGCAGACTGAGGCGTTATTGCACCACGCAATAATTCAATGCACACTGTGTGCAAACGCCTTCTCACGGACTGCGCCATGTTGTGAAAATATGTCTTCTCCAATGGCCAGCAGAGGGCAGTAGTCACACGTCCGCACTCTGCGCAGGTCAAGCGGCGAATGCTACCACTAGACCAGCTAGCCACAATAAGATTCATCCAACTAGGTATATTTCTACACCATAGGAAGGTTAGCACAGGCACCACTGTGACCACAAATGCAAGTTTTTACAGACGAATCTCCAGCTAGCGTGGCCGTGACGAACTCTAGCTCAAGTCCCTTCACTGGAGTTTTGAGACTCTATGACCGCGGGTTCAATCCCGGCCGGGGGTATGGTTTATTACCCATTAATAGAACACTCTTCCCTTGTTCCCCATGATAATACGACTCTTAATCCCCCATCGATGGAACTTTCTACCCTTGTTCCTACTGATTAACACATACTTCCCATGTTCCTATTGCTAAACAATGAACAAGTTTCTGATGAACAAGCAGAATAGCGAATGAGAGTAAGAATAGCGAGTTAGGGTAAGAATAGCGAGTGAGGAGTGAGAAAGGGGAAGCAGGGGCAGTATAAAGGAGTTATTAGAGGAAAAGAGAAAGAGAGAGAATAAGTACAGGAGGTACAAGAGGGAATGCAAAGGGAATGTGCAAAGTAGAAGAGAGGGGAAGGGAAGGAAAAAGAGAGAGGGAAAACATACGAGGTTTATTGTTTGGAAGAGGGAAGGAAAGAGTAGGAGAATGGTGAGGGAGAGGATATGTTGAAATGGGAGGGAAGGAAAGAGAGAGAGAGAGAGAGAGAGAGGGAAGGATGTATAAAATAAGGAAGAGGGAAGGTGGAAAAGAGGAAAGTGGGATAGAAAGCAGGGAAGGAGGGGGAGAAAAGCAAGTAAACAAACAACTTGATTCCTCTAAATTGGACTACAATATACAATTAACAGTGAGAAATTGTCATGTATAGACTATTTTATGCAGAGTATTTCAGACAGCTTTAAACTTAACTTATAATCACTAGACAATGAGACGAATGTAAAGCTTATTAGAATGGTATAACTTGTCATATTTAACATTTGTATCAGGGAATACTGAGGTAGAAGATATATTTGGTTAATACATATGTTGAAAGAGCTTAGTGACAGTGTGAACATCAAAATGATTGCTAATATGGTTTGGATTAGCAACGTTGCTATTGATGCATCAGGCTGAAACACAATTTGTCTAAGTAGGATTTAAGTCAGTTTCAGGAGGTGCCCTTTGCTGTATTACTGAAGCAGGTGGCTGAAGGGAAACTGCATCTTTAGGGTAGGCAATTTCAAATTTGCATGGACCTCTTGTAGAGGTCGGTCGAACACTCAGAATATCAAGGAGATACTTATTTTTTTTTTTTTTTTTTTTTTTTTTTTTTTTAACATCCTTCCTCACACAATTCCACACACACACTCACACAATTCCACACACACACTCACACAATCGACCTCTGCAACACACCCCCCCCCCTGGGAAGGCCAGCCCGTTCATTCCCCTGACCGCTTATAAAGACCATAAATCCCTCAAAAGAAAGTCCCTGTAGCCCTCCGAGAAATCCCTCTCCCACCTTCTACCATATATTTCCCTGTTGCGACACTTTGTCCTATAAAAGGATGCTGCTATGGCCATCCTACGTTCCTCCGCCCCTTTGTCTCTCATTGCCCATGATATATACACAAAATCAACCATTAAGTAAGCCACTGCCCTTTGAACCTTTACCCCAACCCCACCTACATCTAAACTAAGAGCTCTCAAAACCGACAACCCTTTCCCCCCCACATACCGGATTACTTTCCCTAACCATTCCCGCACAATCCCTAGGCTTTCACAAAAATAAACTACATGAAAAGCTGATTCATCTACCCCACAAACCTGACACATCCCACCCTCCCTTATTCGCCTATTTCGTAAAACAACCCCAGACGGCAATATTCCGTGAAGAAACCTATACATTACCTCCCTCACGCGTGGCCGGATGCGTAACCCTTTTAATCGGCCCCAGATGTCTTCCCATGCGTACATCGGGTACACTCCTTCCGTTGCCACTACCACCCTAGGCCATATCTTCCTCTCCATGGACCCTACCCGCATGTTTCTCGGCTCTCTGACCATCATCAATAGACGCAACAACTCCTCACCATCTCTCAAATCTTGTCCCTTCCACCATCTCCGAAGATCTCCCTGCAGCATCCCCAACCCTCCACTCCCTTCCCCCGAGCCCTTAGCAACCCATGTTTCACATATACACACTTCAACCTTCTTTCCAAATGAATTAACCCCAGCCCTCCCAAGGCCACCGGAAGTGTTACCACCTCTCTTTTCAACCAATCGCATCCTGAACCCCAGATAAAACGGAAAACTCTGCTCAACAATCTCCGGACATCCCCATACACCAAAGGGTACAAAGCTGCCACATGCCATATTTTACTGTACAAAAGCACATTGACCACAATGACCCTCTGGTGTAGCGTAAGATGTGTCGGCCTCAATCCTGACAATCTTCCCAATACCCTATCTACCACACCCTTTGAATTATTCTCCCTCGCCATCTGAGCATTACCCATATACACAACTCCACAAATTTTCACCCGGTCCACAACACTCCACCTCACCCCCCCACCCCGCCCTCCTGCCCATCCCATTCACCCAATATCATGAGCTTTGATTTATGCACATTCACTGCCATACCTGTTGCCATCCCAAAAACATCTATAACTCTCTCCAGACCCTCCAATCCCTCCCTCCCACTCACTAGGACAGTTGTGTCATCAACGTAACCTATGATACTGGGACTCCCACCTCGTATGTCCTCCCTTACCCCCTCCTGTATGCACATTTCCACTGCCCTATAAAACGGATTCTGTAAACATCCAAATAATATTTGTGACAACGGGCAACCTTGCCTCAATCCCCTGCCCATTTTCACATGCAACCCCACCCTCCCATTTATCTGTACACACATCCCAGCTCCCGATATAAAGTACGTGCCCAATTCACAATGTCCTCCCCGAACCCTTGCCACTCCATGATTCTCCACAGAGCCTCCCTCTCGACACTGTCATATGCCGTTCTCCAATCCAACGCCAATACCCCACGTTCCCCCTCTTGTGGTCCCTCAATAAACCTTCTAATAACCCCATGCCCCTCATACATTGATCTCCCCGGAATCCCATATTGACCCCTCACTATTACCTTTCCAATGACCTTTTTTATACGATTTCCCAAAATTTTTGCAAAAAGTTTGTAGTCTGCACACATGAGTGATATCATCCGGTAATCTCTCACTGTGCACTGACTTTCACCCTTTGGCACCAAAACTACTAGTGCTGTCGCCTGCAAAGGTCCCAACGCACCCCTCTCTTTTATGATATTAAATATTGCACCAAAAAATCTTTTAATACTCCCCAATGCTGTATGTAAAACTCCGCAGGCAGCCCATCTATCCCGGTGCCTTACCCCTGCTCATACTCATTAAAGCCGTCCACACCTCGTCTCCACAATAGGCCCCTGTAACTGTTCCCTGTCGTCCCTGTCCAGCACACTCCGCACCCATCCCCCTGTCTCTCTTAAAGCCCCCTCGCTCACACCCACACTCCTCATATGTGCACTAAGCCAAGAATCAACATACCCTCCCATCCCCTCCGTTGTCACCAAGTCTTGTCCCTCCCTATACCCCTCGATGTCCTCAAGAACTCTCAAACCCACCATTTCCATTGCAACACGCCGGCGCCCCTGCCCTCGCAGGACACATGCCGATGGTCTATCACCCCACATGACCTCCTCCAACCCCCCTAAAACCCTTGCCGCATCAAACCTCTCATTTTGCACTTCCATTAGGCGTTCCTTCACTCCTTGTATGTCAGCCACAGGGGCTCCCATCCCCCCCTTCCTCTCTCATAATACTCCCTTAACTGCCCCTCAAGATACCTAATAAGCCCATAAGCCAACTGATTCTCGTGCCTTCCCTGTCGGACATAGAACTCTCGAATCCTCGTCTTCGCCGTCACATCCCACCATCTCAACACATCCCCATTGACTTCCATCCCTTCCATAAGCCTTTCCACCATTGTGCAAATAGGACCCTCCCTCAACATCTTGAAGCAACCGAACATTCAATTTCCAATAACTCTTATACCTGTTCGGCCGCCCCTCCCATCCCAAATCCACCAAAAACACCTCTATGATCAGAAAAAAAGACATCCAAAACCCTTACACTCCGCACCACAGCTTTCCTTGTCACGTATATCCTGTCCAGCCGTGCAGCATACCCCTGCCTCACAAAGGTGTGCTGCACCTCCCACGCCGCCCCCCCTCTACATCCCCCAAAACCCCACCCCTGTTAACAGGTCCTCAGAACGCCAGAACAATATCCTGCTCCCCTAGGTTCCACATCCTTGCGGCGTATAACGCAATTCCAGTCCCCTCCCACCACAGCTAATGCTGGAAGCGACCTTAAGTGATACACCAACACTTCACGTACAAACTCATTCTTCACTCGACTGTCCCCTCCGCCGGACCATAAACACACACAAAAGACATCTTATCTTTTCCCCATGTCCCTTTCCACTCTTATAACCCTCCCCTCACCCCCTCCTCACAATGATGTACAGTAAACGGGCTAGCTCCCTCACCAAAATAGCCACTCCTCCTTTCAATCTCGTTGAGTGTGCCGCATATACAGTATACCCCTCAATCATCAACATACAACCCGGCTTGTGGTTGTGCTCTTGCACAAACACTACATCTACACCATACCTAATGAGCATCTCATGAAACCATTCACACTTCCTAGAATTTTTCAGACCATTAACATTTATAGAGAGACTCTTGAATTTGTCAATGGAGGTTTTCCTTTACGTATTGCACCACCTTATCCCCCTTCCCCTTTATACGCCCTTGATCTTCAATCACCATTCTGTGATCTGCTTTCACATGCCCTTGCCCCTGGACCCCCCAGGTCCATGCTCAACCACTTCAGCCCAAACCTTTTTGCCCGAACGCTGTGCCGGAGTGAGCACATCCACATCGTCCACGTCCGAGGGCACTGCCGCTCTCTTCCGTGACACTCGAGCCTTTCTTCCGCCTCCACCTGGAAGCCATCCCGTGCACTTCCGCCACCACTGTGCCAATTTGCAACCCAGCCTCAACTGGGTCTCTGACATGCCTCCCCCCCTCTCACCACCTGGAACCCCAGCAGCATCCAGGGCACCCACAAGCCCCTAACTGTGACCTCTCCTGGGGTCCCTAACAGGTCGTGGAGGACTGAATCAATGGTAGCCTCCACGGCCCTGTCCTCACCCAGTGACACCACATCTTTGGTCGCCGGTGCCTGCCCGGCAGTGCATGTCTCTCTCGGAAGAGTTACACACTCTTCCTCCCTCAAGGCCTCCTCGACCTCCACACTCCAAGCCTTGTTCAAGGAAACGACTCAGGTCGTGCCAAATCCAACGTCCCCAAGGTCCTCTGATGCCTCCTTATGCTGCCCTTCGCCTGTGTACCCTGTTGCTTAACACACTGCGCAGCAATGTGATCATATGCACCACATAATCGACAGGTACGTTGTTGCCCTGCGTAAGTCACCATTACCTGAGTCCTGAAGTCTTCTAGGAAAATATAGGAAGGAATAGGATGCCTCAATGTCATTTTTAAGGAAAAACTTCCTTCAGGCATCCCAGAATATGATCCTTCCTTCCATTTCCCCAATGTCGCCATATGAACAGTCCCAAACTTCTCGAAGACGGCACGTAGGTCTGCCTCATTAGCCTCAAAGGGTACATTTTTTATCTTCACCCACGTATAATGGCGGGACACATCATGTAGCCTTACCGTCACTGCAGGATTCATTTGGTACACAAAGATCTTGGAACCTGCAACTATGTCCTCATATACACTTGCATTGAGAAATTTCACAAAAATTCTATATGCCCCGTTCAAGGCTACACCATACAGCTCTTCGTTGGCAATGCCGTATGTGTCCCTGATGATGGCAGGTAATAAAACTTGAGCTGAGTGGGCATGCACAGCCCCACGCACCACTTCAATGCCGACAGTGTTTACCCTTCTTCTTGCCGGCTGCGCCATTTTGAGAAAACCAAGTTGTCACCGGCTGACAGCAGAGGGCAGGCTCAGCTCACGTCCGCTCGTCCCAAAGGTTGAGCGACGAATGTATTTTTGGTATTGTGTCTGTTTTCAGTTTCATATCTCCAGCAAGAGCTGGAGCGCTAGCTTGAAGTTTGTTCCGAGTATCCTGTATGAATAAAATACAAAGCAGTAAGTGTTTTGCGTTGACATGTTCAGTAAAGTCAGACATTTTGTACAGTAGGGTTGTGTGCTGCCTGGAACCTGAATGGGTGATTATTCTAACATCTGATTTCTATTGAGTAACAATAGACTTTAGAGGATTTGTTCTAGTAGATCCCCAAGAACAGATGCCCTAAGTGAGGTAAGGATAGATTGAAGATTAGTACAGAGTGAGTAATGGCGTTTTAGTCTGATTTAGATCTTTAACAAGAAATGCTGTGGCTTGGTAATGCTGCAACTTGTTAACGGTCCAAGTCGGACCGAAACATCGTCAAAGTTTAATTTTCGTTTTTGCGGGTTATATGTACTACTGAAGTTATTTCTGTAGAATTTGCTGAAGGATAGGTAGAGGAAGCCTTGATAACTGCCACTGAGATAATTACTAACCTAGGCAAAGGGGGTTTGAGATTTTGCTTGCAAGGTGAGTCTCACACTTGAAAGGAAGTCATTAAGCTTATTTACGGTATCAGAAGTATGAAGGAGGATTTCATTAGGTCTCTGGGAGGGGAAGGAAGGCGTAAATGAAACAAATAAGATGGACGAGTGAAACTAAGACACATACTGGGAAGACGTTTCGCTCACTTGGACTTTAAGGATTGATAAAGCCCCTGGTTGGTGAAATGTCTTCTTATTAAAAAGTATAACCCACATTGCATATCTTATTTCCTTACTCTCGGTATATTCTACCATTGTATTACTGTGATGGAAGAGGTGGGAAGGAAGATAACGGAAGGGGACGATCATATTGTTTTTATAAAGAGCACCTGAACCCGTATGGGTCATTTAGTGCCTGTGGAATGGGAAGATAGCCTATATTCCTTGGATCAAGACCCCTGGACTGAAACCAAAGACAACCTCCTTGAAGGACAGAGACGAGGTGCGGGATGAAGGAGAATTTTAGAGTAATGAGGTGGCTCGACTAATGACCTGGAATCGATTAAACGATTTAATGACTAGTGGACACATTAGTGTTGTGAGAACATGTATTGATCAAGGCGGCTGTTGTGTCTCTCACTGTTGTCCTTCACGTAACTCTCTGAAGTTTCTCATAAATTATATTTACACTCGCTCGTTTCTCCATCGACCTGATTTATTTTTGTCTTCGTTGTTGGTGGTATTTTTACCTAGATATTTTTCAAAGGAACTCCTAGTGACACTCAGGGACTATTAAGGAGAACTCTCTTTCATCAAAATTTGCTATGGTTTATGCTACGAGTACAAGAGCTAACAGAACTATGTCTATCGATGTTCACAATTCCTTGAAACTCTACCTTAATAACAGTATAAATTATGCAAGGGTGAATAGTTAAGAGAATATTATTCATTCGTAGCCAGGATGGTGATACGACATATAAAACTCACTTGTTTATACGCGTTTTAGATTAGGTTTTAAATTGTTTTTTTTAATCCAGTTTAGGGTCATTAAAGTCTAGATTTGTTTGGAAATATTCAAACAAGGTACCAGTGGCAAATAACTATTGGCCACTTTTTAATCGCTCCCACCTCGAGGCAGGCAGGAGAGTAGTTTTACTCTGGTGCTCTAAACTCTTAGGTCGTCAGCTGGGTCTGGCTCGCTAGCTTACTCACTTGGGCCAGAACCTTCCTCGGTCACACTACCCTACCAGCTAGCCCCCCTTTACTCTACACTTTGGTTAAGAAAACAACTGTTCGTATTTCACAATGACGTGGACGTCTAGCCCCTGTAACACCAGATGTGATCACGCTTCCAGTGCTTTCAGGTATTTTACGTTGAGATTCACATATTTTAGCTTTTCTTGTGGTATCTTTACAACTCTCCCTTGTGGGATAAGCAATAGCAACATTGTGATGTGTTTGGGAGTTACATAAAAGCCACACTATAGATGGAAACTGGACCCTATGTATATCAATGTATTGCTATCTTGCATTATATTCTTTACTGTGTTTACAAGAATATTTATCTGTAAATTAAAAATAATTATCTTTACAAATTAACTGCCTGATTGGATTTATTTTAGTGTTTCATTTGGGTTAGGAAATAAATAGCCTTAGATTTTTTTATATATTTTTTACAAGCGAAGCGGTTAGTTTGTCACAAGCAAATTTGGGAAATTTTGCTTAATATATCTGGTATCTTATTTTCATTAATAAGATATCTTGACATTTAACATATTCCTCAGTAAGTGGACAATTAAGCTTTCTGAGACCTGGGAATACCCAAGACGATACTTCTCAAGATCCGTCTCTAGTGCTTAATAAGGCAAATGTTCAACCAACAGTTTTGTGTTACACTTGGTAAAACAGGCTGCTATCAGGCTGAAAGTCTAGCTTCTAGTGTGCTGGGATGTGATTAGTTATGGATTATTACTATTGATTTCAAATACCATTTTATAAGGGTTTGTACTGTAATACTTACTCATACCACTGACTCCACCGTCGCTGAAACAAAATAGCCTCACTTGTGACTTGGAACAAATTATAGGTACAAATTATACCACTGCTAATGTACCTGGGTTAGTTTTGGTTTACATTGTGAGTATAATTTCTGTAATGCAAAGGCAGATTAGCTACGGCATCCGCAAATGGTATTGATACCGACAAAATGTTAAAGTTGACTGAAAATTGGTAATGATAGAAGCGGATTATTAATGTTGGCGATTATTTATGTTACGATCAGTGTAAAACTACAAGGCTAGTGTTTTGTAAAATATGCCAGTGAGGTAGGTGTCTTGATGCCAGTGAGGGAGGGGGGTATCTTGATGCCAGTGAGGGAGGGGGGTATCTTGATGCCAGTGAGGGAGGTGTCTTGATGCCAGTGAGGGAGGGGAGGTGTCTTGATGCCAGTGAGGGAGGGAGTTGTCTTGATGCCAGTGAGGGAGGGGAGGTGTCTTGATGCCATGTGAGGGAGGGGAGGTGTCTTGATGCCAGTGAGGGAGGGGAGGTGTCTTGATGCCAGTGAGGGAGGGGGGGGTATCTTGATGCCAGTGAGGGAGGGAGGTGTCTTGATGCCAGTGAGGGGAGGGAGGTGTCTTGATGCAGTGAGGGAGGGGAGGTGTCTTGATGCCAGTGAGGGAGGGGGAGGTGTCTTGATGCCAGTGAGGGAGGGGAGGTGTCTTGATGCCAGTGAGGGAGGGGGTATCTTGATGCCAGTGAGGGAGGAGGGGTATCTTGATGCCAGTGAGGGAGGTGTCTTGATGCCAGTGAGGGAGGGAGGTGTCTTGATGCCAGTGAGGGAGGGGAGGTGTCTTGATGCCAGTGAGGAGGGGGAGGTGTCTTGATGCCAGTGAGGGAGGGGAGGTGTCTTGATGCCAGTGAGTGAGGGGAGGTGTCTTGATGCCAGTGAGTGAGGGGGGGTATTCTGATGCCAGTGAGTGAGGGGAGGTGTCTTGATGCCAGTGAGGGGAGGGGAGGTGTCTTGATGCCAGTGAGGGAGGGGGGTATCTTGATGCCAGTGAGGGAGGAGGGGTATCTTGATGCCAGTGAGGGAGGTGTCTTGATGCCAGTGAGGGAGGGAGGTGTCTTGATGCCAGTGAGGGAGGGGAGGTGTCTTGATGCCAGTGAGGGAGGGGAGGTATCTTGATGCCAGTGAGGGAGGGGAGGTGTCTTGATGCCAGTGAGTGAGGGGTGGTGTCTTGATCCCAGTGAGTGAGGGTGGTGTCTTGATGCAGTGAGGGAGGGGTGGTGTCTTGATGCCAGTGAGTGAGGGGTGGTGTCTTGATGCCAGTGAGTGAGGGGTGGTGTCTTGATGCCAGTGAGTGAGGGGAGGTGTCTTGATGCCAGTGAGTGAGGGGAGGTGTCTTGATACCAGTGAGTGAGGGGAGGTGTCTTGATGCCAGTGAGTGAGGGAGGTGTCTTGATGCCAGTGAGTGAGGGGAGGTGTCTTGATGCCAGTGAGTGAGGGGAGGTGTCTTGATGCCAGTGAGTGAGGGTATCGTAGGGGTTCTTAAATGGAGATATCGAGGGTTGAAGGTAGACACACTTGTTGGATGGTAAGGATATATTGTCAGATTGTGATGAGAAATGGAGCCTGTCCTAGCCTGGATGTCTAACGCCGACTGAGGCCGAGGCAGAGGTACGAACGTACACATGCGCATCCCGTGACGTCAGTCACAGGCCTAAAAGGGATCTCCTATCTAAAGCACATGGATGATACTATATGCTATGCTATATAACACAGGGGATCAGAAAACTATGCTGACAAGGGGAGGTGTCTTGATGCCAGTGAGTGAGTCGAGGGTCTTGATGCAGTGAGGGAGTGGAGGGTCTTGATCCAAGGAATTGATCCTACCGTCCCTTTGATCGAACCTAATTCTCCCATTCCCAGCCAACGTAAGACCCGTGCGGATTTAGGACTCCAATCACCGAAAATAATCATAACATTTGTCACTGACTGAAAAACACCCTTTCAGTGTTATATATTTTTATTAAAATTAATAATAGACAAAAGCTGGAAAAAATTAATTCACCGTTGTAAAAGCTTTTAAAGAAAATCCACTTAACATGATTAACTTTTACTGTAAACTGTCTTTTATTTAACAATTAAGTCTTATAGAAAGTACCTGCTGTTAAATGCTTTTTTTTATAATAGGTATAAATAGTAACACATTGATGCAGTGTTTTGTGAAGATGAAATTTTAATGTTTCCCGATGTGAAAAACAGCGTTATTAATAAAAAACACATTTGGTGTTTTATGAGAAGACTATCTTGTGTGTGTGTTTTGTACTCGCCTATTTGTACTCGCCTGTTTAAGGTTGCAGGGGTCGATTCATAGCTCTTGGCCTCGCCTCTTCACTGATTGCTACTAGGTCGTCTCTGTTCCCTGAGCTTTGTCAAACCTCGTCTTAAAGCTATGTATGGTTCCTGCCTCCCCTACCTCACTTGCTAGACTATTCCACTTGCTGACAACTATGACTAAAGACGTACTTCCTAACATTCCATTGACTCAGATGAGTCTTCAACTTCCAATTGTGACCCCTTGTTTGTGTCCCATCACTAGAACATCCTGTCTCTGTCCACCTTGTCTATTCCGCGCAGTATTTTATGTCGTTATGTCTTCCCTGACCCTCCTGTCCTCCAGTGTCAGGCCGATTTCCCTTAAACTTTCCTCGTAGGACAATCCCCTTAGCTATGGGACTAGTCGTGTTTGTGTGTGTGTTTGTGTGTGTGTTTGTGTGTGTGTTTGTGTGTTTGTGTGTTTGTGTGTGTGTTTGTGTGTGTGTTTGTGGTGTGTTTGTGTGTGTGTTTGTGTGTGTGTTTGTGTGTGTGTTGTGTGTGTGTTTGTGTGTGTTTGTGTTTTGTTTGTGTGTGTGTTTGTGTGTGGTTTGTGTGTGTGTTTGTGTGTGTGTTTGTGTGTGTGTTTGTGTGTGGTTTGTGTGTGATTGTTTGTGTGTGTGTTTGTGTGTGTGTTTGTGTGGGGGTTGTGTGTGTGTTTGTTTGTGTTTGTGTGTGGGGTTTGTGTGTGTGTGTGTTTGTGTGTGTTTGTGTGTGTTTGTGTGTGTGTGTGTGTGTTTGGTGTTTGTGTGTGTTTGTGTGGTGTTTGTGTGTGTGTTTGTGTGTGTGTTTGTGTGTGTGTTTGTGTGTGTGTTTGTGTGTGTGTTTGTGTGTGTGGTTTTTGTGTGTGGGTTTTTGTGTGTGTTTGTGGTGTGTGTTTGTGTGTGTGTTTGTGTGTGTGTTTGTGTGTGTGTTTGTGTGTGTGTTTGTGTGTGTGTTTTGTGTGTGTTTGTGTGTGTGTTTGTTGTGTTTTTTGTGTTTGTGTGTGTGTTGGTGTGTGTGTTTGTGTGTGTGTTTGTGTTTGTGTGTGTGTTTGTGTGTGTGTTTGTGTGTGTGTTTGTGTGTGTTTGTGGTGTGTGTTTGTGTTTGTGTGTGTTTGTGTGTGTTTGTGTGTGTTTGTTTTGAGTGTGGATATTTATCGAGGAGCGATAAACAATATAACGGTACTATATTGTTACATCAAAATGACACGGAATCACCAGGATTCCGAAAACTTTCACCAAACGTACATATTCAGAACGACATGCATGTGTTGTACCGATATATAAAACTGGTCAATTAGCAAGAACTCGTTTAAAATTAAGTCCTTTCTAAAATTTTCTCTTATTCATTTAAATATATATATTTTCTTCATTTATGCTAATATAAAAATTAATGATTTTGACCCAAAAAAACCTTAGGAAACTTACCTAACTTTATTATAACAAGTGCAATTTAATTTAGCCTAATCCAACTAAACATATTTTATATAAGTTTATAATAATTTAATAACCGCAATGAAATATATATTTTTTTTCGTTAGGTTCAGGATGATTTTTGCGAAATTATTGTATACACAAATTTTCGCACTATTCGGCAAGAAGAGCGTTGCTATTTAAGCTAAAATCGCTAGTCTTTACATATTCGGCACGACATGTGTATATATTATATTACGTTATATAAAAAA
>NW_026478962.1:0-26704 GCF_026875155.1 Cherax quadricarinatus | reverse complement strand
AAAACCGAAAATTTTTCCCGTGCACAAAATTGAAAACCGTATATTTCGTTCACATAGTAACCGATATTCGAGAACTTTACTTTTTCTGGTTTTCCTAGACAGGTCATCCTAGACATCATCCTAAGACAGGTTCCTAGACAGGCATCCCTAACAGGTCACCCAGCAGGTCATCCTAAAAGGTCTCTGACAGGTCTCCTAGACAGTAACCTAGACAGGTACCTAGCAGGTTATCCAAAATTTTCCAAAGGTTTTAACCTAGACATTATCCTGACGGTTTTCCTAACAGGTTATCCTAGACAGGTTACCCAGACAGGTTATCCTAGACGGGTTTTATCCTAGACAGGTTATCCTAGACGGGGTTTTTTACCTAGACGGGTTATCCTAGACAGGTCGCCTCGTTGTCCACCCAAACCGCTGCTTTTTTTAAAATTGTTTATTTAAGTTATTATATTTTTTTTTATTAAAATTTTTCAGAGTCACCAATGAGAACCTAACGTATTTTAACTTAACATCCCCTAACCTAACTTAACAAAACTTAACAAAACATCCGTTTAAAACCTAAAGTAACTAAACTTAACCTCCCCTTTAACCTAACCTAACTAAACATAACCTCCGCTTAACCAACCTAACTAAATTTAACCTCCGCCTAACCTAAAAGTAACTAAACTTAACCTCCACCAATTTAAAGTAACAAACTTAACCCTCCACCAAACCCAAATAACTAAACTTAACACCCGCCAAACCCAACTTAACTAAATTTAAAAACACCGCTTAACCAAAAGGGAATAAACTTAACCTCCGCCAAACCCTAAAGTAACTAAAAAAACCCCGCCTAACCAAAAAGGAACTAAACTTAAACCCGTAAACCAAAGGAACTAAACAAAACCTCCGCCAAACCTAAAAAAACAAAATTAACCTGCCTAAACCTAAAGTAAAAATTAAACCCTCCGCAACCTAACAAACAAAAACTTAAAAAAGCTCCGTTAACCATGTAACTAAATTTAACTTAACCCCCGCCAACCTAACGCAAAATATAGAAAATTATATTTGTAACGTGAGTGGCACTGAGGACCTGGGGAGAAAAGATTTTGTCAATAAAGCAAATAGGGGATGAAAAGGAGAATGTTATACCAACGCCTTACAGAGTGCAAGCATGATTTTTGAATTTACAGGGAGAAGGCTGGAGGATGGAGTGTCGTGTCTGATGGCAATGGGGGTGTGTTATAATGAGAGAATTTGAAATTTGGAAATTAGGAGGGGGTAAAAGTTACCAAATTATTATCCAAGGTAAGGGGGGGTTTTTGGGTGGGTTCGGACTGTAGAATAAAAAAAAAACTTCGAGAGGTATAAATCGTAGGGAGGGAAGGGGGGTTTAAGGGGGCCCTAGGAAGGTTAGAGGGGGGGGGGAAAAAAGGGGTTTTTGGTGCGGAGGGCTTGACTTCCAAAAGAGGGCATGAGCGTGTTAAAAGGAGCGAAGGAAACCAAGGGGTTTTTTTAGGACGGATGTCTTTTTGGGTGTGAGAAGGTAATATTTTTAAAGGGATTCAGGGAAACCGGGGCCGGACTTGGTCCGGGAATGAAAATACAGGTCTACCTCTAAAGGGGGGGTGTTAATTTGCGTTTTTAACGTGTGAAAGCCCATTTGGGCAAGACGTGAGGAGTAAGGGTGGTGAAATTTTTTTCTTTTTGGGGCCCCTTATTGGGGGGAAACGGCCGATGGGTTTAATAAAAAAAATGTAAGTTTAAGGAAGAATTAAGATGACGTGGGATCCCGAAAAAAATTTAAAATGAATTTAATTAGGCAAAAATCATTGGTGGTAAGCATCTCTTATGTCCCCTTCTCGGTGTTCGCCCTTTTTTTTTTTTTCTTTTTAAAAATGTTTTCCGAATAATCAGTTCATTCAGAAACCCCTTTAGTGTTGCTTTCCTAACTGGGATGTGAAAGGTTGGTTTGATTTGTTAGGTATGATTCGACTCTGAAAACGAGAACCATTATGGTTCCCTCACAATACAAACAAATTGTCTTTAATAAGAAAAAGTTTTAAGAGCTCAATATATACAAAGTGTTGAAGAGATAACACTTATTCTTTCAGAAGTTTAACATATGTGGGTATCTGGGTATCTATTTTGTAGATGTTTCACCATTATTTGTAAAAACTACACATGAAGATACCCAGATGTTGCAATGTGTTAATTCTTCATTCGGCAAATTTTGTATACAGTCATGACATTAATCCTTGTTTTATAAACGTTAAGGTTTGTATTTGGGGTCACCTTCAGTTTACCGGGACCCCCAGCGGTGCAGGTGCAGCAGGTGCAGGGGCCACAGGTGCAGGTAGCCGGGTTTTGATTACTGAAGCTTCTGCAGCACCTACTTCACCTGGGTGTTACTCCATTACCCAGTTTTCCGGTCCCAAATTGCTAAAGCGGTACCTTTAGAATTCTTTTATGCACATCCCATATATTTTTAAGAATTTTTAACCAGTAGGTAATTTTATGCGGGTGGAGAATTCCATTGAAAAAAACTGTTAGTTTGTTCTCTGAGTTTGGGACAAAAATTTCCTCTACAATGTTTCCTTTAAAAGAAAGAGGAGGGTGCCTAGTGCCGAGGAAGAGAGTTAACCCAAGAATTTGGAGCTTCCTTCCTTTTCTTTAGTTTTAATTTGATATCTTTGCATTCCCCAGGCGTTGAATGACCTCTAATTTTTAGGCCCCCCTTGAAATTAATTATAAGAATTGCATAAAATAATAATAATAAAAAAAAATATATCAATATAATAATTTCGTTTCAGCTTCCATTTTTTTTTTCCATGCTTTTTCTTTTTTGAGTGTTTTTAAGGAGTGTGCGAAACGAGCCCGTAGAACCAGTACCGGTGAACGTGTGAAGGCAAGTGTACCTTGGGCATTTTAAATTTAGGAGCTTTTTTTCTCACCAAGGTTTCCCTAAATTCAATCAATTCATAACAAAATGGAAGGTCACTGTAGCGAGTCAGAGTTTATAATGTGTAAAACAAGATGTAATATAATTGTTAAACGTCAGATGTAATTAAAATGTGTCAAACATCAGATGTAATATAAGGTCAAACCAATGTAATTAAATGTTCAGACATCAACGAAATATAATGGTAAACATTAGAATAATATAATTGTCAAACACAATGTAATAAATGTGTCAAACTTCAGATGTAAATTTTCAACATCAACGTTATAATGTGTCAAACATCAGATGTAATATAATGTGTCAAACATCAGAAAAAATTTTTTTTAAAATGTGTTTTTTTTAAACACAATGTAATAAATGTTTTAAACCGTGTAATATAATTGTTAAATTAAAAATTTAAAACATGTAATAAAATGTGTCAAACATCAGATGTAAATAATTGCAAACATCAGATTAATAAATTGTCGACACCCAACAAATATAATGTGTCAAACTCAATGTAATATAATGTGTCAAAATCAATAAGGGAGGACATATTTTGATATGTTAAATTTCCATTGTTTTACACAGCTTGTTCTTTGTCATATCCGACTACTGTGAAACGGCGCCTTCTTTTGCCTTCTTTAAGTTACTTCAGCCTAGTGTACATGAGACATATGCCCTCTCGGGGTGATATAATTTAATGAAATTTAGATTTGGGTGGTTAATGGATTTAAAAGCCGATCAATTACACAGGGTCACTGTAAAAGCTGATCTGACAATACTAATAATACCTAAAAAAAAATTAAAAAAAATTTTCTCAACCATTATAATATCTTTCGGTGTAATACCTGTTCAATTTAATTAAACTTTACGAAAATTTTTTTTTCCCTAGTGAAAGATTTGGGAAAATTTTATTGTGGGGTTTTTTTAAAAGTAATTGACGCTATTTAAAAAACTTTTTTGTTAGTGATTTTTTTCTTTTTTTTTTTTTTTTTTTGGGGGGGGGCGGGCGCCGCGCCCCGTGTGTGTGTGTGTGTGTGTGTTTGTGTGTTTTGTGTGTGTTTTGTGTGTGAAAGTAGTTTTAAATTAAGAAAGAACTACTGAGAAACAACTGCTAGATGAATGTACTAAGCTTGATGAAATTTAATTTGTGTTTAAATTTAGTTTTAAATAAATGCAACATGGGTTTTCCATGGGACGTATGATTCAAGTGAAGACTGTCAAGTTTCAATAAAAGTGGTTAAAAAACTGATTTTTTAAACTAGTAAAATGGAGTAAATTTTTACACACTTGTTAAAAAATAATAGAGAAAAACCCAAAAAATTTTAATGTCAGAATAAAGGAAAAATTCGAAAAAAAAAAAAAAAAAAACGAAGACCACCCCCTTTTTTCCCCGGGAAGATTTTTGCAAGGCGGTTTAAAACCATTAAATTGGTTTAAATTTTCCCCACTTCCTCGTGAAAAAAACTGAAACTGTTTGAAAAGGGAAACCCCAAACTGTCAGGAGTGTTGTAGTCATTTAAAAACACTAGAAAAATAAATTCGTATGTAGTGAATCAAACAAGGTCATGTCGTTGACAGTGAAGCCTCGCCCTTTTTTAATTTCCATTCAACGGGCTCCACGGGAAAAACCCGCAAAAAACTTTAAAAATATTCAAAAATTTTCGGTGAACAAAGGAACAGAATTCCAAAAGAAATTTAAAAAAACTTCCATCGTAATTTTTCCCACTTTATTGGGGGGCGGAAATTTCCCTGTTTCTCATAAATTTTGGGATTATAATTTTTGTCAGGAGGTATTTTGTTCGGTGTGTGTGTGGTGGTGTACTCCCTTTTTGGGTTGCAGGGGTCGAGTCCAAGCTCCGGGCCCCCGCCTCTTCACTGGTCGTACTAGGTCACTCTCCCTGAACCAGAGCTTTATCGTATTTTCCTTAAAGCTAGAGGGACCTTACCCCACTCTCGCTTCCCAAAACTATTCCACCCTGACACTCTTGGCTGAAGAATACTTCCTAAACCCCTTTTGTTTCATCGTTTTTCAACTTCCCTGTGCCCCCCTTTTACTGTGCCCAGCTCGGAACACCCTGCTTTGTCCACCTTGTCAATCCTCTAGTATTTTTGTAAGTCGTTACATGCCCCCCCCCTATTTTCCTGTCCTCCGTGTCGTCAGGTTGATTCCCTTAACCTCCCCTCTTTGGACATACCTCTTAGCTCGGGGACTTCTTTTCAAACCTTTGACTTTCTCTATTTCTTTACATGCTTGGCTAGGTTGGGTTCCAAACGGTGCCGCTACCCCAATATGGGCCTAACGTACACGGGTATGGGGTCCAAACGATTCCTTATTAAGATTCGGAAAAACGTTCTGGGGTTTTCCCCAGGCCCCCATATGCTGCACTTTATTGGTTGATGTGCGCTTAGGAGTTGCCGGGTGTTAACTCCCCCCAAGTTTTTTTTCCTTGAGTGATGTTTTAGCTCTGCCCCCCTAGACTGTACTCCATCTGGGGTCTTCTTTCCCCTTCCCCAATCCCTGATTTGCACTTGGTGGGATTGAACCCGGACCATTTGCGGACCGGGTCTGCAGCCTGTCCAGATCCCTTTGATTTCTGCCGGTTTCGATCGAATAACTCTTCTCATCAACTTCACGTCTTTGCAAACAGTGACACCTCGGAGTTTTTTCCCTTTCCGCAGCTTCCAAATCCAGAAACGCAGGGCCTAGGACTGACCCCTGTGGGACCCCCCTGGTCACAGTACCCATTTAAACACCTCCCCTCGTACCATTCCCGCTGCTGTTTTTCCTGCAAGTATTCCCGATCCATTGCGTCCCTTTCCCTGTTTTCCTCAGTCCCCCAGTTTTTGCACAAATCTCTGTGTGGTACTGTGAAAAAAGCCTTTTGCATTAAAGAAAGCAATCCACCCCCCCCCCCTTTCTCTCTTCTCTTATGCTGTCAACCATGTCATAGAACCCAGTGGGTTTTGGACACAGGATTTCACGTCCTGAACCTGTTGTCTGCTGGTGGAATCATTCCTTTCAGATTTTCCCACCATTCTTATCCTGACAATTTTTTTTTCCCCATGATTTTGCATGCTTACATGTCAGTGAATGGTCTGAGTTTAGTGCTTCATGTCTGTCCCCTTTTTAAAGATTGGTACCACATTTCTGTTTCCAGCCTGGAAACCCCCGTTTCGATAGTGTTTTGAATATTGTTGTTAGGGGTACAATAGCCCTCTCCCCTTCTCAGGCCCCCATGGAGAGTGTTTTGGCCCCATTCCCTTTGAGGTATCTATCACTCAGAAGCCCTTCATTTCTTCCTGGGGTTGTTTTTAGTGTCCGCACATGGTGGGTTACCCCACCCCCCGTCTTTTGGAGTTTGTTTTGGAACATTTCTTTGAATCTATTGTTTTTTTCCCACAATTTACTGTATTTCTTTTTGCTTCCTCCTTCCTTTCCCTTACCGGTTACCGGTCTTTGACGGTTGTTTTCTTCCTGAGGGGCGTAAACATTCGGGAAATTTGGGGCTTTTGCTGCTATGTCTTTTCTATTGAGGGTTTGGGCCCCCCTTCTTATCTGTGCATTTTCGTTTTGGCTCTACGACTGCTCTCCCTTATTCCCGGGGGCCTTTGCCTTTTATATTTCTTCCATTCCCTAGCTCACTTGGTTTTTTCCTCCTTGCTCTTTGAGTGAACCCTGGGCCCCCCTGGCTTTTTCATTATTTCCCGTTAAACCCTTTTGGGGACAAACCCCTCCCAACCTCCTTCACATTGTGACTAAATATTTCCATCACTCATTAACTGGTTTCCCCCCCATTCTCTGTCCCCTGAACCCATTCGGAATTCCTCATTCTGTGTAGTCCCTTTCCGATTTGGTTTCATTCGTCCTGGGCCTTCCTGCTTTTCCCCCCCCCCCCTTGTAGCTCTACTGGTAATTCGAAACTCAAAAACCCCATGATCCTGACCCCAAGGGGCTTTTTTATGTGATGTCCCCAAAATCTGCACTATCATGGTGAAAACTAAGTCCCAGTCTTTGGTTCACCCTCCTCTCTCCTTTTTTGTCCCTTACATGTGGGACATGAATTTTTTCCAGTACCACCTCCCAAAACTTAGCCCTCCATGTATCTTGGCCCCCATGTGGCTCCAAGTTTCCCCCTTTGATCTCCTGTGGTTAAAGTCGCCCCCGCGGGAGCTTTTCCCGCATGATGAGCTCTTCTGGCCACTGCAGCCAGTGGTCAACCTTTTGCCTATTGCTCTCGTCATACCTTTCCTTTGGCCCCCTGCTGTTTTGTGGTGGGGATACATCACTGCAATTATACTTGGGCCTCCAAGAGAAGCTTTTTCCCCCTATGCAATACTTTCTTCTCCGCTGTTTTTCCTCTCTCCAGCTCATCAAAATTCCATTGGTGTTTGATCAGCAATGCCACTCCTCCCCCCCCCCCCTGTTCCTTCTGTCTTTTTTCCCCGGATCTGGTATCCCCCTTGGGAAATGGGATTGTTATCATACCTTTAAGTTTGGTTTCTGTGATTCAGATGTCTGGTGATGCCCCTTTGACTCCCTTTTGCACTCCCCCCCCACTTGTTTGTTTTTCCATCACGTTTGTGTCCATACCTTTTTTCCTTTCCAACACTGTGGTTTTTGGGGGGGGTGGGGGGGGGACTTTGGGGAGCATACTTTTGGATTCTATGGTTTGGGGGGGTTGGGGGGAAGCTTTTGGGTATGGATTGATTGTGTGTTGGGTGGTTGTAGGTTTTGGGTTTGAGGATAGTTTTGTTGTGCTTTCTCTTGCTGCTCTGTTCTGCTCTGACTGACCCCCGCTGGTTCCCCAATCCTTGGTCTCCTTCCTGCTTCCCTTTCCCCCCTTTTTTTCCCCCTCCCTCAGCGCGTCTCTCTTTTTTTTGTTCGTCCCTGTCTAGGAACACCTTCTTGTACCTTCCGATTCTCAAACCCTGGTTTTTCTTGGAGGATCCTGTTTCCCCATTGTTTCTGTCCGAGAATCAGCTTGATCGTCGGTTTTTCTCCCCCCTTTAAATACCTCCCTAATTCTTGTTTACAATCTCGTCCAGTCTTTTCCCCCCCTTTCCGTGTGATTTTTTAATCTCCTTTCTTTCTTTTTTTTTTTTGGGCCCTCGTTCAGTGGTGTCCCTTTTCCCCTCTCTCCCGAACCCCGGATAAAAAGATTTTGCCCTTTCCTCCTCCCCCTTGCCTCTCCCTCGTGACTTTTGGGTTTCCCTTTTGTATTGGCCCTTTTTCTCCCCTTGATTTTTCCCGTGCTCTTTGTAGCATGGTTGTGCCCCAGCATTGACTAATTCCCCCTTTCCCCTCACCCATCTGCTTTTCCCCCTTTCCCCCTCCCTGGCCCCCTTCTTTTAGGCTGAAGGGCCCTTTGCATTTTCATTCTCCTTCCTTCCCGTTCAGCCTTCAGCTTCGTATGGGGGTCTTCTCTGGCACTACCCCTGAGACTTGTTAGCCTGTTTTCCTCAAAATTTTAGGCCCTTTTCCCGGGGTACTGCAGTTTCGGCTTGTGCCCCCAATTTTTTTTCTCCTTCCCCCAACCCCTTTTCCATTCACAGAGAGCTCCCCCTTTTTTTCCTTTTTTTTTAGAAAGCTCTCCTAATTTTTTTTCTCCCCTTCTGCTCTTTCCTTTTCCACTGCTCCCCACCATTCCCCCCACCAGTACCTTGTCATCTGAATCCCCGATTCCCGCGAGTCCCCCCCTTTTTTTTTTTTTTTTTTTTTAAAAGGAAAGGGAAAAAGAAAAAAGAGGGAGAGAGTGAGAGAGGGGGAAAGAAGAGAAGGGAGGGTAGAAGGAGGGGGAAAAGGGGAAAAAGTGAGAGAGAAAGGGGGGGGGACAAGGAAGAGAGGGAGAAAGAAGAAAAGGGAAAAGAGAGAGAAAAAGAGGGAAGAGAGAGAGGGGGAGAGATGGGGGAAAAGGGGGGGAGAGGGGAAGGAAAAGAGGAAGAGAGAGAGTGAGAGGGAAAAGAGGAGGAAAGAGAGGAAGAGGGAGAGGAAAAGAGGTGAGAGAGAAGAAGAGAAGAAAAGAGGAAGAAGAGAGAGAGAGAGAGAGAGAGAGAGGAAGAGAGAGGGGGGGGGAGGCGGGGGGGGGGAAAAGGTTAGAGGATCACTTCACAGGAAGGTGTAAATCCCTTTATGTGTGGGGGTGGTGTGTGTGGGTGTGTGTTTTTGTGGTGTGTGTGTGTGTGTTTTTTTGTTGTGTGATGGTGTGTGTTTATGTGTGTGTCATGGTGTGTGTGTGTGTGTGTGTGTTTTGTGGGGTGTGTGGGTGTGTGTGGTTTTGCATTTTGTGTGTTGTGGTGTGTGTGTGTGTGTTGTGGTGTGTGTGTGTGTGGTGTTGTGTGTGTCTGTGTGTAGTGTGCCCCCACTTCTAAAATATCAACTGCTAATAAATATCAAAAATAATACCCGTATTTCTAAAAAATACCAACAGTGTTCTAGCCTTATCACTTCTACTTTTAAAAAAACAGAAAGTAAAATTTGTTGTAAAAAATTTTGCTTTCTGAGTTCTAGGGTGTCTGCGTCACCCCCATAGGCTTCCCCTCGCTGGCCCCTTCCCTCGCTAGGTGCTCCCGCTAGTCAACACATCTTCACCTTATATGCTATTTCTGCTTAATTCGGAAAGCTTGCAGGAGTGATGACCATATCTAAAAGTGATGCAAGGCAGGGTTCAAACCCCCAAAACAACCCCAACAGGTGAGTGAACTTAGTGGCAGTGATGCGTGACAAGTTGCCAGATGCTTAGACGTAGTCGTCGTACACACGCCTTCATCATATTTTGAAAAATTCTTACCGTGATCTTTTAACCGTATATGCTCTGCATCCCCCGTCCCTCAATGTCATTTTATGAATACATTCACTTATATTGGAAAAGCCTCGTGCGAGCAAAGTTACTGGGTTTTGGGTGTTTTTAACCCCTGGGAGATCGATTGGGAAAACCTGGACCCAGGGGGGCCCCAAAACAGGGGACCAAGATGATGGATGTGGTACTGGGAAAAATCACTCAAATGTCAGGGACACTACAGAGAGAGAGGGAGGAGAACCAAACGGACCTTTTGTTCATCCTAGACCTCCGACATTGATATATCGCATACAAAAGGCCCCTCGGACTAGTGACCCTTTAGTCCTGAGTTTTTTGGGGGGGGGGGGGGGGGGGGGGGGGGGACTTAAAGGTAGGTAAAGTGGAGGGGTAAAAGAGAAAGGTAAAAACAAAAAAAAGGGGTAAAAAAAATCAGGGGAAGGAAAATTTTCCCAAAGGGCAAAGGGGAAAAAAAAGGTTTTTTTTAAAACCCGAAAATGAATGGAAAAAAACAATGCAAGGGGGGGAAGAGGTTTGAAGGGAAAACCCCAAAAAAAGGGAAAAACCAAAAAGATTTGCACGAAAGGGGGGGAGGCAAAAATTAAGTTGAAATAGGGGAAAAGGGTTTAAAAAAAAGGGAAAAAAACCAGAAAACCCAAAATCAGTGAAGAAGAAGGGGGAATCACAAAAAAATAAGGAGGGGGGGCCCAGGGGAATTTAAAAAACAATGGGGCAAGAACGGGGAAAGGGAAAAACGGGGGCCCAACGGGTTTCCCAAAAATTGGAAAAGAAAAACAAATAAAACCAAATTATACCTAAAGGAATGGGACCCGAAACATTTGGGTTCCCGAAGGAGCTAACTTTTTGGGGATTTTAAAAATTTTCACCCCCTTTAAAGGAATCCCCTTTGGGAAAAAAAGGTTCCTTTTTTTGGGACGAAAAGGGAATAAAACCCCCCAATTCCCGATGATAGCAAACTAAATTTTAAGGAGGGAAATGGGGAAAACCCCGGCAAAAATTATAAAAACCAAAAACCAATGGAGGCAAATCCGGGCACCCTGGGTTTTTCAAAAAAAGGGAAAAAGCAGAAAAGGGGGGGGTTGGCATTTTTTCCAAAATCTTCCACATTTTCCCAAAGGACTTGAGAAAAGAGGACCCAAATGGAAGGGCCCAAAATTTTTATAAAAGGGAGGCAAAAAGGAGGATAAATACCCCACCCGGGGAACCGACGGGTAAGGGCATCCCCAAATCATTTTTTTGGAAAGGAAAGTATAAAGGGAATGAGGTTTTTGGAAAATTTTTTAAAATGAGGAAAAATTAAAAAAAACCCGGCCGGGTCCTGGAAGGCAATGTGGGCCCCAAAACCCTTTTTGAATTTTCCCCCCAAAAGCAAAGTAAAAAAAGGAAAAAGAAAACGAGAGAGAGGGGTGGGTTTCATTTTTGGAGAAAGTCTTCCAAAACACAAACCCCCCCCACAAAATTATTAAGGGAGACTAGTCCCCCAAACAAGGGGAAAAACCGGCCCCAAAAAACAAACACCAAACAAAAACCCCAAAAAGGGGCCAGGAGTCATGGACCCCCAATAAAAGGGGGAAAACACACCCCCGTGAAGAGGGGGGCCAGGAGGGTACCCCCGGAAACCTCAAAAATTTTTGGGAATATGGGGAAAAACATAAAAAAAAAATCAAAACCCCCCCTCAAAATTTTTTTTATTTATGGAAAATAAATCAATTTAAAATAATTAAAAAAATAATTAAAATTTTAAATTTTAAAAATTAAATAAATAAAAAAAATCGGAGGAGGAGAAAACGGGAAGGGTGGGGGAAGTTCGTGACAAAGGAAAAAAAAGGGGGTAACACAAAAAAAAAAAACAGGTGGGGATTTAGTTTTTTTGGTTTGCAAAAATAAATGAGGAAAATAACCAGGGGGGGCAAAGGGGAGCAAGCCAAAACAAAGGGGGAAAAAAACAAAAAAAATAACGGGGCCAAAGTGATGGAAGGAATAAAGGTGAGTAATAAAAAACAGTGAAAAAAGGCGGAAGGAGGGGTGTGGACCAGGGGTTTTCAAAAAATAAAAATAAAAGTATTTAAAAGGCAAAAACCAAAAAACTAACTAACAAAACAATTTAATTTTTGGATTTACTGAAAGCATAAATTTTTAAATTTATAATTAAATTAAAAAAAATTTTTTATAAAAAAATTTAACATTTGTAGAGTGGGAAAATTTATGTGGGGGGTTGTAAAGAAGTAATGGGGGGAAGAGGCGGGGTTAAAAAAAAAAAGAAAAAAAATGGGGTTAAGCGTTTTGGGGTAAGTTTTGGAATGGGGTGCAAATTTATAATTTTTATGGAAAAAAAAAATTAAAAGGGAAATAAGGGGATTGGAGAGGATCAAAAAAATTTGTATAAAAGAAAAATTGGAAAAATTGGGGGAGGGGAAATTATAGGGGGGTACTTGGGGTGGGGCTTGAAAGATGGGTGAATATAAAGATAAGAAAAACGGGGGGATAGGATTTAGCAAAAATTTGCTTAGGAAAAGAGGTCTTTGGGGGCCTTTTTGGTTTTTGGGAAAAAGGGGGCCGTATGACGGGTGGTTTGGGGGGGGAAAATGTGGGGAAAAAGTTTTGGGAAGGGGGTTTTGGTTAAAAAGGTAAGGTTTTTTACGGGAAAGGTAAAGAAGTTTTTAAAAAGGGGTTTTTTAGTGAGGCCTTAAAAAGGATGTGGAAAGAGGGAATTTTTTGGGGGTTTAAAAAAGAAAGGCCTTGGGACTGGGTTTGATGTCACCCGTGGGTTTAATTTTTTAAAAGGGGGTTGGGGAAGAGAAGAATGCGAGTTTGGGGGGCAAAGGGGGGTTTGGAAAAAAAAAAATTAAAGGGGAATACAAATGGGGAGAAAAAAAAAACCCAAAAAAAAAAAATTCCAAAAAAATTAAAAAAAAAAAAAAAAAAAAAACCCAAAAAAAAAGGGGGGGAAAAAAAAAAAAAAAAAAAAAAAAAAAAAAAAAAGGTTATGGGGATAAAAAAAGGAAATTAGGTGTTTGAAAGATTGAATATCAGTTTGGGGAGGGAGAGAGTTGGAGGGGGGTAAACGTATTCGGATATTTGGGAGGGGACGTGTCAGCGGATGGGTCTATGAAAGATGGGTGAATCATAGAATTGATGGGGGAAAAGAGTGATTGGTGCACTTGGGGAGTCTGTGGAGACAAAAAAATTTTTGCCCTTGGGAAAGGCAAAGAGGGGAATGTATGAGGTTTTGTTTTACCAACGCTCTTATATGGGTGTGAAGCGTGGGTGATGAATGTTGAGCGAGGAGAAGGTGGAGGCAGTGGAGTTTCTAAATGTCTGGGGGGAAAATTTTGTGGTGTGAATATAATGAAGAGAATTCGTATTTTGGGAAAAGTTAGGAGGAGGTGCGGGATTCCCAAAAAGTTTTTCCAGAGGGCTGGGGAAAAGGGTTGTTGAGGGGTTCGGAATGTAGAGAGAATGGGGGGCAAAACAGAATGCTTAAGAGGGGTATCAGTCTTTTGGGGGAAGGGAAGGCGGGGTTTAGGGGTGGGCCCCTGGGAAAGGGTTTTGGGGAGGGGGGGGGTTAAAGGAGGTTTTGTTTTGGAGGGGCTTTTGGGGTTTTCCAGCGGGGCTTTGCGTGAGCGTGTTTGATGGGAAAGTGAATGGAGACAAAGGGTTTTTTAATACTTACGTTGTTTGTTGGAGTGTGAGCGGGGTTTAACATTTATGAAGGGTTTTCAGGGAAACCGGCAGGCCGGACTTGGTCCTGGAGGGGGGGAAATTTCCCCAAGTGCCTGCACTCTAAAGGAGGGGTTTTAAATGTTGCCGTTTAAAAACTTTTGTGAAAAAGCACCCTTCTGGAAGACAGTGATGAGTGAATGATGGTGAAAAGGTTTTTCTTTTTGGGGCCCCCCTGCCTTGGGGGAAAATCGGCCGTGTGATAATAAAAAAAAAAAAAAATATATATTTACGTGGCCCCCTTTGAATTTGTAGTCCCTTTTTCTGCATGCAAAAACTATTTTTTTAAATCTTTTAAAATGTATGTTTTTTTTAAATTATTTTGCTTAGGGAATAATGAAAATCCAATTTTAAACCATTCCAGACCCCCCAAAAATATTAAAAACAATCCCTTTTCTAGATAATGAAAATAGTTTTGCATACAAAAAAAAAGGGCACCAAGGCAGGGTGGCCCCCAAAGGGCAGGGGGGCCCCAAAAAAAGGGAAAAAAACCTTTTCCCTCATTCACTCCATCACTGTTTTGCCGGGAGGTGAACTTTACACTTCCAGTTTTTAAAACGGGAAACTTTGCATCCCCCCCTTCGATTTGCAGCACTGTTTCCCATCTCCGGGGAGTAAAGGGTTCGGCCCCCGGTTTCCCTGATTCCTTCATATTACCTAGCTTAAACCCCCGCACGTAAAATTTTAAAAAACCTTTGTCTCCATTCGCTCTTTTTCTTACCATCACGCATGCTTGCTTAAAATCCAAGCCCCCCCCCTTTCCAAAACCTTTCCTGGGGAAAACCCCAATTTCCGCCTTCCCTCCATATTTTTTTACTCTCTGGGAAGTCATTCTATTTTGTTCCATTCTTTTCACATGCCCGACCCCCTTCAAAAAATTTCCCCCTCAGCCCTCTGATAATTTTTTTGGGTAATCCCACCTCCTGTTTCCCAAAACTACTAATTTTTGCATTATTTTCAAAATCACTCACTGTTTTAAAAACACGCATTCCCACTGTCCCCAGCCTTCTTTGGGTTACAACCTTCCCCAAACCCATGCTCCCACCCAGGGTTAAGGGGATTTGGTTTTTAACTATACTTCAAGATTCCCCCTTTTTCCCTTTCCAGGGACAAAGTTCTTTTTCTCCCAAGCCCTCTCAGTGCACCACTCTTTTTTTCCCCCTCGTCAGTTCTATGTTTCACCTCATTTTTGTGGGCCCCAACTGATGACTCGCCCAAACTCTTAAATATTAAATTTACATTCACCTTCTCCATGCTCTTTCCCCCCTGTATCCAATCTTTTGTTCCCCTAACTTTTTTTTTTTCTCATCCCCCTTTCTTTTTCCCTATATTAAACTTTTAATTTTTCTTTTTCATACCCAAACCAAAACCTCTCGCCCCCAACCTCTGCAATTTCCTCTTCAGAATCTCCCAAAAGCCAGTGTATCAGAAAAACAGAAATTTGGGGCCCACCCCCCCCACTTTGTGTTAGATACTTTTTCTTTAAATCAACATTTTTTCAACACCCCGAGCATTCATTCTTTTTAAAAAATGCTCTAAGAAATATAGTGAAAACCAGGGGTAACATTACCCCAACCTTGTCAAAGAACTACTTTTATAAGAAAAAAATCTCCCTTCTTTTCAGGGGCTCAAACCACAAAACCTCACCATCCTCGAAAAAGGCTCTTAAATGTTTTTAATAATCTACCCCCTTATTCACCCTGTCTTACGCTTTTTCCCAAAATTTACATTTTCCCTCGTAAATTTCCCATTGGATTTTTACGTAGGGCCCTTAAAAACAAATTTCTCGGTTTACGTTATTTTTTGATACATTACGTTAGTTTACCCAATTGTTAGATAATCCTCTGTCAAAAATAAATTTTAAGTTTTTTATAAATACCACTACCCTGATAAATAAAAATACGAGAAAAAGGCTATAAAAATTTTTAAAACGCTTTGAAGTTCTCCCCTTGAAAAATTTTAAAATCAAAAATTCTCGTTCGGGAAAATTCACTTGTTTTCCCAACAGTCGTAAAATTTTCCCCTGGTTTTAAAAAGGGAAGGTTTCCCCCGTGTCATTGCCCGTGGAAAGGGGGGAAATTTCATTTTGCTTTTTTAAAATCAATTTTTTTTTAAACGCAAATTTCTTCCGAAGCAAAAAAAATTAAACAAAAAATAAAAAATAACTTTCTTTGTTGGAAGTTCACCTCAACCCCTTTTTTTATTTTAAAAGGGGACATTGAATTATTTGCTCTTTTGAGTATATTAATATTCGGGAAAAATGAAAAAACTAAACCAGACATGAATAATTTTGTTTGTTATTTTTAAACCCAGCGCCCAGGGAATTTTACCGAATCCCAAAATTAAAATTATGGGCTTTTTAAATTTACTAATAATTGGCTGAAAATTTTCAAAATTGAGGTTGGGTTTCGACTCAGTGGTGCGGTTCTTGACCCAGTTTCCCGGAAGCCCCTGTAAGGGACGTTTCAGACTTTTTTCTTCTGTGTTTTGGGCCCGGCAGTAAAACCTGAAAAACAAGCCGCTTGGCGGGTGGGGAAAATAAACAGAGATTATCCCACCAAGATATTTATTTTACGTTTCCTTCCCCCAAATATGTGATGAAAGTATTTTGTGTAAACCCCGGGGAAGGTCTTTTAAATCACTCACATTAATTAGTTCTTAGTGAGGGAACGTCCCCTGGCGGGTGTTAATTATTTGTCGCAGGGATTTAAACTTAATAAAAAACAATAAAATTTTAAGTCTTTTTACAAAAAAGAATTGATAAAAGAAAGTGTGTATGGGGGAAGGGGAAAGCGGGAAAAAAGTTTTCCCCAAAGGAGTTTTTAAACGATGTTGAAAAAACCGTTGGTTCTTCAGCGATGTTTTTAAAAGTATTGTTTAACAAGTGTTAAACAACGGGGGGGTTTGGGTTTAAAAAGTGCTAATAAAAATGTTGAAAAAAAAATTTTTTAAACCAGGGCCTTTAAAATAAAAAAAAGTATTGATCCCAAAAAAGTGAAAAAAAGAGCTGAGGCAAGGTGTTAAAAATTACATGTTGATAAGTGTTGGAAACAATACTCAATTAAAAGAAATGCTGAAAGTGAGTTTTGCTAGAAAGTTGTGAAAAAAATTTGGGAAAAAAAGGATTTGGGTTTTTTTTAAAAAACTTTGAAAAACACGTGCTGAAAAGTGTCTTTTGCGCGAGTGTTTTGCGTAGTGTCTTTTAAACACCGGTGATAAAAGGGAGTGATGAGGGGCAAGTTTTAGTAAAGGGAGTTTTGAGGGCAAGTTTTTGGTGAAGAGAGTGTTGAGAGTGATGGTGAAGGGGCCTTTAAAAAGAAAGTGTGATAAAAAGGGTTGGGGATAAGAATTATTAAAACAAAAGTGTATTCATAGTTTTTGAATTCAATTTCCCATGTATTATCATCAATGCCTCAGCACCACTTGGGCTCCTGCCAGTGGGGGCCCCCAGCTCCACGTGGGCCCCAGGTTTTCCTGGGCTCCTAAGCCCGGGTTTTACCCCGTCATCCGGGTATTTTCTACCATCATGGGAAGGTGAGTAATGTTTTCACGGGAAAAGACATTTTTTTAAATTCGGGTTCTACCGTAAGGAAAAATTTATTTAGTCAAAAAATTTTTAATTATTATTTTGATGGTAGTTGTAGGTGTGGGTGAATACTTGTGGGTTTTTCCCTGAAGGATACAATTTGGGGGTTTGCTTGTTGCTGGGTGCTGAGGTATACCTGGAAAACGCTTTTTGAAGGAAAAATGTTGAAGGATACAAGGGGGAAAGGTTCTTCCCAAAAGGTGGTGCTAAGGGATTTTTCCCCCCCCCCCCCCCCCCCCCCCCTTAGGGTTTCCCTGAAAAAGGGTACTGAAGGTTTTAAAATATGGATACTTGTAGAAAATGGGGTTTTAAAGGGGTTGGGCATGCTTGATAAATTAGCTGCTAAAGGGTATTTTTTTTTAACGTTTGTAGGTGGAGGTTAATAGGTTAAGGGGGAAGGGGGTGAAGAGGATGGATTTTTAAGAGGTTTTGTCCTGGAGGGGGCTAGCTGAAGGTGGAGGTTGAAGTTCTAATAAATCTTTTTACCTTGCGGGTTAATTTTTAAAGAAGTGACCCCCTATTATGGGATTTTTGGGCCCCAGCATTATTTGGTTTAAATTTTCGCACTTTATATCAGTTGTCTTGAAATCGTTTCCCACTGTTAACTAGTTTTCCTCTTTTAGAAAGGAATCAAATTATGAATATTCGGGGAGGGAAATAAAAAGGAATGTTTTTTTTTATTTATATAAAACAGTAGTATACTTATTTTGGTTTCGTTATGTTTAGTTTTTGGTATAGGGATTTTTTATAAACGAAGATCAAGCTACTTTAAAAGTCAGCCTGGAAAAAAATGAAGGGTTTAAAGGTTTTTTGGAGTCTTTAAAGTTTTTACGGAAAACGCTGGGAAAATGACCACAGAGTATTTCTTTTCTGTTATTGAAAAATTTGAAGGGGTTTTCATCTTTTGTCTTGAATTGAAAATTTTTACTTTATGAACGAAATACTTTTCCATGTGTATGCAAAATCGCCCAACGAGCGACAAAAGTTTGTAAAATGTTTTATCACATGCACAAGCATACATGCCCACAATAGGGAACTTACATGCACGGGGATATACATTTACCACATGATATATATCCCTGAGTATATGCTTTTTTTGTAAAAAAAAACTAATTTGACTAACTTTACGAATTTTGAAAGTTGGGTTTTCTTTTAAAAAACCTTTTTGAATTTTGGGTGCAAGGGGAAAAATGTAGTAGTATCGGGAAACTCCAGCAAAAGGAATTCTTGAATTTCCCCAGCGCTCGGGCTTAATATTCAAAGCTGGAGTTTTAAACCCCAAAAAGAATCCTTTAGCGCTTGCTCCCTTTGCACCCCCTGACTTCTTTTCTGCTGTTAAAAAGCGGGGGCGGGTTTGTGGCACCCCCCAAGGTCCCTTGCCTCTCCCTCCTCCCCCGGTGGGGGGGGGGAAATGTGGCTAGGCCTGGTGATTGCTGGTTTCCCCGAAGCGAGGAGGTACTTGTACCCTTTTATGGCGACATTGGTTTTAGACCCCTTTCGCAGGTAGCCAAGGCAGGGCCACCCCTTTTGGAAAAAGGGCCCTTGGCCCCGGTGATTATACCAGCGGGAAAATTTTTAACGAACAGTTTTTTTTTACGATCACGAAAAAATTTTCCAACTTCCCACCCTACAAACACAAATTTTACACCCCACGTTTACATAAACCCCCTTTCAAACATATATGAATGCATATAAACCAAGCTTTATTTGGGAGTGTTTACATGTGAGACCATAATGAGTAGCGGCATGCAAAGCTTTGTATTTTGCGTAAGTTTGTAACCCCCGACCGCTTTTTTTCCTCCCCTTTTTCCCCCCCTTCCTCAATTCCTTTGTAGAGCTTGAGGCCCCATAAAGCAGCAAATGTAAAAATTCTAATTTCCCGTTTTCTGGGTTACAGTTTCTTGTCAAAGGATTTTGCCCGGGTTTTAAAGGGGCCCGGGGCCCCCGGGATTTAATTTCTGTGAAGGAAAAAACAAAGGCCTACCTCAAAGGGGGGTTTTTTTTTTTCAGTACATTATGCCCGGGGAGCTTTCCCTTTGCAAAAAACCCTCCGGCCCGCCACCCCCTCCACAGGGGATTTTCAGTGCTTTCCCTGGCTGCCGGGGGGGGTTGAGAGGAAATGTTGCACTTTTATCTCTCATTTCCCTTTCCCTCTTTTTTTCCGTGTTCCCCTTTGGGTTTTTTTGGCCCCGTAAAAAAGTTTGATTTTTGGGTGAAAGGAAAATCTTTTTAAAACCCGAAATTATAAACTCAAATCATAGGGCTTCACAAAAATGGGCAACCCGACGAAAAAAAATAAAGGTTTGGGGAAAGTTTGGGGGTGTGAGCGTTTTAGTGAGGAACTGGGTGCAGCATTTTTTAAAGGGTGGGGGGCGTGTCGAGTTTTCCGTTCCCGCCAACCCTCGGCCCGGCCCCTTTAAAAGAAAATTGTTTCGTACCTTAAAAATGTGTTTTAAAATTGCAGTTTTGGGTACCAAACCCAAGATAACGCTAGAGAAATGAAAAAAGAACCCCCATCTTTTTCAAAAAGGTGTTGTAAGAAATGTAAAAACACGTTTTGGGCAGAATGGGGGTACAGTAGTCACCCCCAGGATAAGGGAAACCCATCCTCTCCAACCACAGGGAAAAAATGTAGGGTTTGGGTTATGTAAAAGAAAAAATCTTCCCTGAAGTACTTTGGAGTGATGAAGAAACCCTTTACCGTCACTTGTAACCGTGGGGGGAAAAATGTAAAGGGCCCGAGGTTGTGACCCGCCGGGCCCCGCTAACACCTGGGGAAACAAACCCAACACCCGACTAAACTCTTTGGGTTTTTGGGGTTTTTTTTGTGCTCCGAGGGGTTGAACCATTGTGCTTCCCCGAAACCCGTTATAAACCCCAAAAATTACCTTTCGTTGTGTGACTTTTACCTAAGGCATTTAAAAAGTGTGGGGCTACGGTTTTTTTTGCAGGGGCAGTGCACCCTGTCATACCCCATACCAGTTTAAATGGTTTAAGGGGGCTGTGAATGAGGTTCTTTAATGACTGGCCCGGCAAAATTCCCCGAAATTTAAAACCCCATTTTGAACCTCTGGGGCAATAGCGAAACGAAGTTTACTGGGCAAAAATATCGTTCATTTTGTGGGTGGAGGCTGCTTATATGAGGCATTGGGAAAAATATACCTCCCCAGACCCCTTTTGAAATTGCGTGGTTCCTACATGGCCTGAGGGACTGATTAACCGTAAAGGACGCAGCACCAAATATTAAAACCCCGTAAAAATGTGCGGGAAATTTTAATATAATTTTTTTTAGGTCTGTGTTTGTGCTTTGGTACGTTTAGTTGGGGGGAGGAAGGGTGGGGGATAATGCCCCCTTCTAGTTTCTTATATTTTATATATATATATATATTTTATATATATATATTATATATATATATATATTTTATATTTTATAAATATTTTTAGGATGGGGTCCACCTCTGGGGGTAAATTGTGGGAAACCCCTAGCTTCGGAGAAGTGGAAAAAAAAAGGGTTTTAAAAGGGGAAAAAAATTTTGGGGTTTCTTCCTGATTTCCGTTTGAATACTACTTTCCCCCCCCACCCCCCTCTTTTCATTCTTTTTTTCCAAAAAGGTATATTTTTTAATAATAGGGGACAAAAAGGTTTTTTGAGTTACAGTTGTGATATAAAGTTGGGAATTTTACAGTATATGAGGTGAGAGTTTAAAATTTTTAGTACATTTGTTTTACCCGTTTGTTTTACTCATTTATTTTTAATGCGAAAAATCTCCCCCCAGCTCTTCTGAATGGGGCAAGTGCCCAAAAAACGCAGGGATTATCCTCTGAAAAAGCAGCCCCCTGAGTCGCTAGATAGAAAACTTTGCTGCCCTGGGGTCCCCCAGTTACCCCGATGAGTTTTTTTGTCTCGCTCCCCCCTTAAAAAGGGAAATTTTAAAATGCCCCTTTTTTTCCCCCGAGCCAAGGGTCTCTGGCCTTTTGGGAACAAACATATAATGATGGGCAAGTACTCTATATTTTCTAGACTTTTGTGATCCCTGAAGCTGACGGCTGCCCCTTTTTTTTTCCCCCGGGGTATTGGGGGATGGATGGGCCCAAAGGGAGATGCACATGTGTAGTCCCCCACACCCGGGGTTATCATCTGTCCGGCCCTTTAAGTGTGATACCATCTTGACACCTCTGGCTGCCATCAGATCTGCATAGTTGGGGTTTGGGTCCCTTCTGTGAGCATCTGGCTGTTGCGAGGGGTCCCTTTTAAAAAAGTTATTAACCTCATGTTTTTGCAATATTTCCCTCGGAAATTTTCGGCCACAAGACCATTTTGGGACCCGAATCGGTCTGTGCTTCACGCCACAAATACACCTGTGTTCGGCGGGGGGAATAGGGGGGGGCAAAGGGCCAAGGGCAAAAAAACAATGTGGATGGTCTGTGGGTTTAGCCGTGTGCCAAGGGTGGAGTTGGGAACAAACCAAAAAAAAGTTTCCCCACAAAGAGGAGCTTCACTTTCCAGAAGGTGGGTATTCCTTCCCCGACCCACTCTGGAAACTTTGGTTTAGGGATTTTCTCCACTATCGGGCCCTCCCAGTGGCGTTTGTAGTTGTTGAGGGGGCAGGTTTTTGGTTTTTAGAGCCTGTTAGAAATCCCAGGGTCATGACTCCGCCCCAAAGGTTTTGGGCCTGGACTCCAAACTTGTCCTTTAAACTGTTCAGGGTAATTGCTGCTTAAGCCCTTTCTGGATGCAATGCATGAAGACGAAAAGCAGGTTTGTGCAATTGTGATGACTTTCGGACAAACCCAATTTCCTCCTAGTCTGACTGGAAGTGTTGCTTGGTTTCCCTGCCCCCCTTTTAGTAGTTGGTTTTAAATACTTTTGTAAAAAACCTCCCCAGGGATCTGTCATGTTTTGTTTCAGATAGGGTTATATGAAAGTTACATTTTGGAAAAAATGTCAACCTGGGCAGACTCAAAACACTTTGTGAGAAAAGGTACAAGGCATCGTGGGTGTCAAAAAATTGGGCCCATTTTTGTTCCCTTTTTTCAGTTCTTCCAAATTTTTTTCCTGAGGATTGTGTCAATGGGGGATCGCTTCCCGAGGTGCTCCAAGCAAGACGCTTTTTTTGTAGGGTCAAATGCTGATGCTCCCGGGTTTGTTTGGGAAATTTAGGGATTTATCACTTTTTTGGGTGAAAAGTTTCACATTTGGATGGGTTTTAGGATTTAGAACCCCTTTCCTGGTCCAGTGTCACATTGTGTAAGATCACTTTGGGGGGACTCCTTTTTACCTGTATTGTGCCCATCTCCAGGAACCAGATGTTTAGCTCATTTGTCAGTCTGACCCGTGATTTCCCTAAACTTTTATACAGAAGAGAAATGGGTTTTCAAGAGGTCCCCCTTTTGGGGGAACCCCCGATGATTGATTTCTGCTCTTCCCAAAAAGGAAATTGATTCCTTGCAAATTTTCCCCGGGGAAAAAAAAGGGGAAGAGACCAGGGAAAAAGTTTTTTTTGTTTCGCTGCCCAATTTCCACATCTCTTTTCAAAAAAGATTAAATGCATTCCCTTAATTCTAATTTTACCCCTGCCCTTGGCCTCAGGCAGGTTTTTTGATATCGGCCCCTTTTTGTATGAACCCCTGCTTACTTTTCCCTTTAGAGGCCCCCAAAAACCAAAACTGGTTTGGTTGAAAACCCAATTTGGGTGCCTCTGTGCCCAATGCTTTGGACAGCCGGGTTTGGAAAAAGAGGCGGCGAAAAGTGTTGCCTTTCTGCAATTGGCCTTTTTCCCTTTATCCTTTTTTTTTAAGTGCCCCAAATTTTTTCCCCCAAAAAAGAAAAAAGGGTTTAATTTTGTCGGAATAAAACCAGCCAAGGAATTGTTGCGAACCTTGTGATCTCTGGAAGCAGTGTTTTCTGCAGTCTTTCCCCCGTAAATGGATTTCCCCCTTTCCCTTTTTGTCCTGTGGCCTTTTTTCCAGTGTAACCCCCCGCAAAACCCCGATGGGAAGACTTTTTTTTCTTTGTAAAACCCTCTGAAGGGCTTCACAATCAATGTTCCCAGTGGAAACAGGGGTTTTTTGGAACTGTTTGGGGCCACTGGTTTCCCCGGCAGGGTTTCTTTCCTCTAAGTGTTTCAGCCATGTAGTATCCTGGGGAAAAACTGTAAACTTCACTAGTAATAATTTTTGATTGGCCCCCCCCTGTGTTGCCCCCTTCTTTTCTTTTCTCACCTGCACTTTGACTTTTTCCGGGCAGTGGAGTGAGTGGTGGTTCGGCCTTCCCCTTTTTGTATTGAAAGGGGGGGCCCAATGGGTTTTTCAGTTCTAGGAAAGGGTTTTTTTAAAAAATTTAATGAAACATTGAGGCTTGGGCCCCTTTTCCCCTTTTTTCCGGCACGCTAAACGACATTAAACCAAAAAATAGCAAGTTGGGCCCTGCTTGATGGGGGGTTTGGGGCATTTAGGATGTGGAAAACCCTCGTTTACTTGTTTTAAGAGGTCTGTAAGTTTCCCCCGCTGCGGGTGGGAAAAGGCTGCTTTGGGTTAAAGTTGGGGAGTTTTCCTGGTATCTGGGTTTTTTAATTGCTTCCAAAATTATTTGATGAGATGAGATTGATGGAGGGGGGTTCGGGTGCCCCGAGATGGATCTGGATCAACACTTTCCAAAGGGGGAAAATTCCCCGAACCAGGGCAAAATACCCTGTTTGGGGAGGAAACCTTTGGTTTAGACAACGAAGCTGTTTAAACATGACCGACACTTGGGCCTTTTCCTAGTATTGCCCCGGGGTAAACCCTTTCCCTGGGGTAAATTGCTTCCTCCGGGGGTTTGGGATCCCTCTGGCTAGGGTGACTGTAGGAGTGGGGGTTTTGACCCTTTCTGGGTTTAGATGGTGCGTGGAAGGTAGTAAACTTGGCCGTGGGTTTGGGCCCGGTGGAGTTTTTAGGGGCTGGCGAGGGGCTGGGGGGGGGAAAGGGAAAACTGCGCTGGGAACTGGGTGGGGGGCGCTTTTGGTAAATGGGTGGGGCAGGGGCCTTTGGGAAATTTGGGGGGGGAGGTTGGTTGTGGGTGGGGGGGGGCTCCAGAATAGAGCTCTTCGCTTTATTAAAGTACCAGGAGGAGAAACAGAGTTAAAAGGGGAGATTTAAAAAACAACAAGAAAATTACTGCCATAAATGTACGCCCTTTAAAAATCTAAAAAGAAACAACCCTTTTTACAATTTCAAAAACTTTAATGCCAGAAGAGAAAAATTTTTTTTACAAAATGATAAAATTTCCCCGATTTCACCAAACAATACTCCGCCCCCACAGGACTCAAAAAATGACTCTCCCCCAGAGGGGGGTTTGTCGTTTTTTTTCATTTAAAAATGATTACCTCGACCCCTGATTTTGAGTAAATTACCCGACGAAGAAGATTGGATACCACCAGAACCCTTTTATTTTACTGAGAAAATCTCGCCCCCAATTAGGGAGACACTTAAATAACTTTCTAATGTAAATTAGTAGGGGACTTTTGTTGGACACACCTTTAAAGAAGCATTGTCCGAGTTATAAACCGGCCAGAAAATTTTGCCTTTCTTTTTGTATAAATTCCGTTGGCAATCGCAAAAAAAAAAAAAAAAAAAAAAAAAGAAATTGAACTTGTATAACTACTCCCCTTCGGTCATTACTTATATACTTTTATATCTTGTGCTTGTGGGTTAGTATTTACCCCTTAAAGAATTTTATCAATTTACTTTTACACTTTTTAACTTACACAAATGGTGGGCCCTTACCTTTTATACCCTCCTCTCCCCCCCCTCAACCTTTTCCAATATTTCCTCCTTACCATCCTTCTTCCTTACCCATCTTACCAAAGCTTGGATTAGAAGCAAAGAAGCGAAGGGGCTCTGGTGGTGGGTGGGGGAGGGTCGGTGTGGTGGGGGGGCTCTGGGGTGGGTGGGGGGGCTTGGGGTTTTGGGTGTGGGGGCTTGGTTGTGGGTGGGGGAGGGGCTTGGAGTGGGTGGGGAGGCTTGGTAGTGGGGGGGGGAGGTTGGTATTTGGGGGGGGGGGCTCTGGTAGGGGTGGGGGGGGCTTGGTGTGGGTGGGGAGGTTGGTGGTGGGGGGGGGGAGGCTTGGTAGTGGGTGGGGGAGGCTTGGTTGTGGGTGGGGGAGGCTCTGGGGTGGGTGGGGGGGCTTTTTGGGGTTTTGGGTGGGGGAGGCTTGGTAGTGGGTGGGGAGGGGTGAGGTGGGTGGGGGGACTCGGGAGTGGGTGGGGGAGGCTCGGTAGTGGTGGGGGAGACTTGGGTGGGTGGGGGAGGCTTGGGGTGGGTGGGGGGGGGCTCTGGAGTGGGTGGGGGGGGGCTTGGTGTGGGTGGGGGGGGTTGGTTGTGGGTTTGGGGGAGGCTCTGGTAGTGGGTGGGGGAGGCTCTGTTGCATAGGGCTTACCCAACAAATTTTCGGTATTTTATCCATTTCGATGTTCAGGGAGGGGATCCTGGTTGCCATATGACGTTTTTCAGAGCATAGTTCTGCTTCCGGAAACTTTTTTTCCCAGTGGGGAAAAAAGATCAAAAAAATGTCCCAAAAGGAGAACAATAGATTAAATATCTCTTGGCAAAAAAAGAAAAACATTTAAAAGGGTATAAAAGAGGGGATGGGCTGTAAAGAAAACAAATTATTCAATTAAAGAGAGAAATAAAGGGGAATAAAGGGAAAACAAAAGGGTTTTGAGGGTAAAGGGCGCAAGGGATTCAAAGACTAACCCCAAAAAATTCTTTAGGTATCGAGGTAAGATTAGGGAAAGAATGGCCCATTAAAAGTAAAATCTGGTCGGATCATGACAGTGACAAGGTATGTGTGAATTTTCAATACCTATTTCCTCTCAGTTTTCACCCCTGAAAATACTAGGATATTCCCGAAAAATGTTTTGTAGAAAGGATGATAAAAAACTATGTTCGATTGCGGGGGAACTAGTGACATGGTCCTCAGAAAATAGAAAAACTAAAAATAAAAATTCCCGGCCCCGATGAATGTTTGCAAGGGTGTTAAAGGAATGAAAAAGGAACTTGCATACTTTGGTAACCTTTTTAAACCTTCATACAAACTGGCCTTTGTGCCCGATAAGTGGGGAAAAGGCAAATGTAATACCCATTTAAAAGGAGGGACAGGTCCAAAGGCTTCGACTATAGACCATAAGCCTTCCCCCCATAGTGGGAAAATTTATGGGAAACAAAAATTGCCGAAGCAATTTGTTTGCCTTTTTGACAGGCACAGATTGATTAATGAATCTCAACACGCTTTTAAAAAGGGGCGTTCCTGTCTTAGGTTTTTCTAACTTTTTTTACTAAGGTGTTTGAGGAGGTAGTATGGTTTAAAGAATATAATTTGTGTATATGGACTTCAGTAAAGCTTTCGATAGATTTCACCCGAGGGATTGGGGAAACTTTAAAGGGCCCAAGAATAGGAGGAGAATTTTTTTCCTGGGGGAGAGGCATGGCTGACAAATAGACGAGAGGTTTGATAAATGAGGGAAAACAGAAGGGGGGGACGTCCAAGCGGTGTTTTTCAGGGGGTCAGTGTTGGGCCCGTTGTTCACAATTTACTAAACGACATAGATGAGGGAATAAATAGCGACATAAGAAATTTGCTGTGACACCAAAAAAAGGCTGCCCAATTATTCTAAAGGG
>NW_026478958.1:2500-12519 GCF_026875155.1 Cherax quadricarinatus | reverse complement strand
TTTACAGTAAAAAGGGAAAGGATTGGGGGGGAAGCCCAGCGGGACACCAGCAAGGAAAATACACCAACAAGTTTTGGACGACATACATACAGATGAGGAGGAGGTGAAGAAACTGCTAAGGGACATCGATACCTCAAAGGCAATGGGACCAGACAACATCTCCCCGTGGGTCCTTAGAGAGGGAGCAGATATGTTGTGCGTGCCACTTACCACAATCTTCAACACATCCCTGGAAACTGGGCAACTACCTGAGGTATGGAAAGACGGCAAATGTAGTTCCCATTTTTAAAAAAGGAGACAGAAAAGAGGCACTAAACTATAGACCTGTGTCATTGACGTGTATTGTAGCAAAATATGGAGAAGATTATCAGGAGGAGAGTGGTGGAGCACCTGGAAACGGAACAGGAGTATAAATGCCAACCAGCACGGATTCACGGAAGGCAAATCCTGTGTCACAAACCTTCTGGAGTTTTATGATAAAATAACAGAAGTAAGACAAGAGAGAGAGGGGTGGGTTGATTGCATCTTCTTGGACTGCAAGAAGGCCTTTGACACAGTTCCTCATAAGAGATTAGTGCAGAAGCTAGAGCATCAGGCGCATATAACAGGAAGGCACTGCAATGGATCAGAGAATACCTGACAGGGAGGCAACAACGAGTCATGGTACGTAATGATGTATCACAGTGGGCACCTGTGACGAGCGGGGGTCCCACAGGGGTCGGTCCTAGGACCAGTGCTATTTTTGGTATATGTGAACGACATGACGGAAGGGTTAGACTCAGAAGTGTCCCTGTTTGCAGATGATGTGAAGTTAATGAGGAGGAATTAAATCTGATGAGGACCAGGCAGGACTTCAAAGAGACCTGGACAGACTGGACACCTGGTCCAGCAAATGGCTTCTCGAATTAATCCTGCCAAATGCAAAGTCATGAAGATGGGGAGGGGCACAGAAGACCACAGACAGAGTATAGGTAGGTGGCCAAAGACTGCAAACCTCACTCAAGGAGAAAGATCTTGGGGTGAGTATAACACGAGCATGTCTCCGGAAGCACACATCAATCAGATAACTGCTGCAGCATATGGGCGCCTGGCAAACTGGAAACAGCATTCCGATACCTTAGTAAGGAATCATTCAAGACACTGTACACCGTGTATGTCAGGCCCCATACTGGAGTATGCAGCACTGTTTGGAACCCGCACTTGATAAAGCACGTCAAGAAACTAGAGAAAGTACAAAGGTTTGCGACAAGGTTAGTTCCAGAGCTAAGGGGAATGTCCTATGAGGAAAGATTAAGGAAATCGGCCTGACCACACTGGAGGACAGGAGGGTCAGGGGAGACATGATAACGACATATAAAATACTGCGTGGAATAGACAAGGTGGACAAGGACAGGATGTTCCAGGGAGGGGACACAGAAACAAGAGGCCACAATTGGAATTTGAAGACACAAATGAGTCAGAGAGATAGTAGGAAGTATTTTTTCAGTCATAGAGTTGAAGGCAGTGGAATAGCCTAAAAAATGAGTAGGGGGGGGCAGGAACCATACACTTTTAAGCGAGGTTTGAAAAAGCTGTGAGGAATGATTTAAAAAACCGAAAGTTGAATAAAGTTCCCGATGCTGCAAAAGTGTCTCAATCTTCACTTGTGGTTTTTAAAACCATTCACCCAAAACTGTAAAACACGCAGCATCATGGGATCTTTTAAAAAGAATTCTTAAACCCTTTTAAAACCTTTGGACGAAGACCTACTTCGACTAGGGGATGGTCCCACTTCCCCCCCCTCCCCCTGCTTCCCCCCTCACCTTCTACGTATATAACCCACGTTACGGCCCTTGCTGTACATTCTACAAGATTGATGGCTAAACACATCGACTCCGGGCTGGGGGCTGATTACTCAACTCCTCCTCTCCTTAGCCTTCCTCTTTTTATTGGACTGATGAACCCATGTGGGGGCGAAACTTTTCCTGAAAAAAGATTCCCGAAAGCTGCATAAGGTCTCAATCTTCAACTTGTGGGTTTTTCAAACCATTCATCCAACTGTCAGACACTGCAGCATCAGGGGATTTTTGTTACAAAAAATTCTTCAACATTTGTTAACCTTTGGACGAAGCCCCTCTTCGACTAGGGGAGGGTTTCCCCTTGACCCCGCCTCGCCCTTCACCCACCTCTTCAGATATAAGCCACGTCTAGGCCCTTGCTGAAATTCTACAAGATTGATGGACTGATCACACGACTCGGGCTGGGGGACGATTCCCTCATACTTCCTCTCCTTACGCCTTCCTTTTGTATTGGACTGATGAACCCACTGGTGGCGAAACTTTTCCTAAATAAAGATTCCCGTTGCTGTAAGTTCTCAATCTTCAATTTGTCGGTTTTTTCCAAACCTTTCTCACAACTGTAGCATGCAGCACATGGGATCTTGTTACAAAAAATTTCTTCAACACTTGTTAAAAACCTTTGGACGAAGACCTACTTCACTAGTGGATGGTCCCATATGCCCCCCCCTGCCGGGGTTCACCTCCTCTTACATATATAACCCAGTCTACGGCCCTTGTGTACATTCTAAAAGTTTGATGGACTGAAAACATCGCCCCAGGCTGAGGGACTGTTCCCTCATACCCCTCCTCTCCTTACGCCTCCTCTTTGTAGGGATGATAAAGCCACTGTGGGGCGAAACGTTCCTGAATAAAGATTCCCGTATCTGCATAAGGTCCAATTTTCCCAAACTTGTCGGTTTTTCAAACCATTCACCCAAAAACTGTCGACACTGCAGCATCTGGGATTTGTTAAAAAGAATTCTTCAACACTTGTTAAACCCTTTGGCGAAGCCCTACTTCGATAGGGGGATGGTACCACTATCCCCCGCCTCCGCCTGCTTCACCTCACCTTTTACAGTATAAAGCCATCTACGGCCCTTGCTGTACATTCTACAAGATTGATGGATAAACACATGACTCCAGGCTGAGGGGCTTTTTACCTTCCCCCCTCCTTCCTACGCCTTCCTTTTTATTGGTGATGAAGCCACGTGTGGCAAAACCTTTTCCCTGAATAAAGTTCCCGTATGCTGCATAGTGTTAATCTTCAACTTGTGGTTTTTCAAACCATTCATCACAACTGTCAGACATGCAATTGGGATTTGTTAAAAAAGAATTCTTCAACATTGTTCAACCTTTGGACGAAGCCCTACTTCGCTGGAATGGTACCACTAGCCCCCCGCCTCCGCCGCTTCACCTCCCCTCTTACATTATTAAGCCACGCTGGGCCCTTGCTGTACATTCTACAAGTTTGATGGACTGAAACATCGATCCAGGCTGAGGGACGATTACCTCTACTCCTCTCCCCTTACGCCTTCCTTTTTGTATTGGATGATGAAGCCATGTGTGGCAAAACGTTTCCTGAATAAAGTTTCCCCGTATGCTGCTAAGTGTTCAATCTTCAACTTGTCGGTTTTTCAAACCATTCATCACAACTGTCAGCATGCGCATCGGGGGATTTTTTACAAAGAATTTTAAACATTTGTTAAAACCTTTGGACGAAGACCTATTGACTAGTGGTGGTCCACTATGCCCCCCTCCGCCTGCTTCCCTACCTCTCTACAGTATATAAGCCCGCTAGGGCCCCTTGCTGTCATTCTAAAAGATTGGGGGACTGAACACATCGACCCCGGGCTGAGGGATGATTCCCTCATCTCCTCCTCCCTTACGCCTTCCTCTTTGTATTGGACTGGAAGCCACTGGTGGCGAAACGTTTTGAATAAAGTTTCCCCCGTATGCGCATAAGTGTCTAATCTTCAACTTGTGGTTTTTAAAAAACCATTATCACAACGTCAACATGCAGCATCAGGGGATCTTGTTACAAAAAATTCTTCAACACTTTTTAAAACCTTTGGCAAGACCTACTTCGATTTGGGGATGGTCCACTAGACCCCCCCTCCCCCCTGCTTCACCTCACCTTCTACAGTTTTTAAAGCACGTCTACGGCCCTTGCTGTACATTTACAAGATTGAGGACTGAACACATCGACCCCGGTGAGGGATAAATTCCCTCAACCCTCCTCTCCTTACCTTCCTCTTTGTATTGGACTGAGAACCCACTGTGTGGGAAACGTTTCCTGTAAGTTTCCCGTAGCTGCAAAAAGGTTAAATCTTCAACTTGTCGGTTTTTAAAACCTTCACACAATGTCAGACACTGCAGCTCATGGGATTTTGTTAAAAAGAATTCTTAAAACTTTTGTTCAACCTTTGGACGAAGACCTCTTGCTGTGGATGGTACCACTATGACCCCCCTCCCCCGCTTCACCTCACCTCTCACAGTATAAAAGCCCGTCTACGGCCCTTGCTGTACATTTAAAAGATTGAGGGACGGGGACCATCGACTCCAGGCTGAGGGACTGATTACCTCTACACCCCCATCCTTACCCCTTCCTCTTTGTATTGGATGATGAACCCACTGTGGGGCGAAACTTTTCCCTGAATAAGTTTCCCCCGTATCTGCTAAGTGTCTCAATCTTCAATTTGTGGGTTTTTCAAACCATTCATCACAACTGTCGACACTGCAGCATCATGGGATCTTTTTTACAAAGAATTCTTAAACACTTTTCAACCTTTGGGGACGAAGCCAAATTCGACTAGTGATGGTCCCACTATGCCCCGCCTCCCCCCTGCTTCACCCTCCCCTCTCTACAGTATTAAGCCACGTCTAGGGGCCTTGCTGTACATTTTTTAAAAGTTTAAAGGACGAACACATCGACTCCAGGTGAGGGCTGATTACCTCTACTCCCCCCTCCCCTTACCCCTTCCTCTTTGTATTGGTGATGAAGCCCTGTGGGCGAAAACTTTTCCAATAAAGTTTCCCCGTTGTGCATAATTCTCAACTTCAACTTTCGGTTTTTCAAACCATTATAAAAACTGTCAGACACGCAGCTCAGGGGATCTTGTACAAAAAAATTTCTTCAACATTTGTTCAACCCTTTTGGACAAGCCCTACTTCGACTAGGGATGGTACCACTAGGGCCCCCGCCTCCCCCTGCTTCACCTCACCCCCTTACAGATATAAACCCAGTCTAGGGCCCCTTCGTAATTCGACAAGATTGATGGCTGAACACATCGACCCAGGCTGGGGGGACTGTTTACTCATACTCCCCCTCTCCTTACGCCTTCCTTTTTGTATTGGATGATGAGCCACTGTGGGCGAAACGTTTCCTAAAAAAGATTCCCGATGCGCTAAGTGTCTCAATCTTTAAAAAGCTCATGGGGGGGAGAGAGGGGGCCCCTATAAAAACCGGTAAAGGGGGCGGGGCCAGGAGCTAGGACTCGACCCTAAACCCACAAATAGGTGATAAAAATGGGAGACAACACATAACACACACCACATACACACACAACATGACACACACACACACCAACACACACATAAAACCACACAAGCACACCCCACACACCCACAACACCAACACCACAACAACACACCACACACACACACACACACCACACCCACACCACCAATACCCAACACACCCCCCACACACACCCCCACCACCCCACACACACACCACACATCCACACACCACCACACACCACCACAAACACCACAGACACCACCACACCCAACCACACCCACCACACACCACCCCCCAACCCCACACATCCCACACAACCACCACACACCCCACACAAAAACACAAAATACACCACAAAACCACACATACCACCACACACACAACCCCCCAACCCACAAACACCACACACCCACACACCCCACACACCCCAAAACACCACCACACCACACACAAACCACACAACCAAAACCAAACAACACACACCACACACCACACAACACCACCACACAACACACACACCCCACAAACCCACAACGTACAACACCCCAACACACCAACACACCACACAGGGAAAATGCGGGCCCACTGACCCAAGACATTAGCCAGTGAAACTGAAGAAAGGAAAGCTGCATTGGAGGAAACCAAATTAAATGAGTTGATGCACAGGGATATGCAGTGGGAGAATGAAAGGGTGCGGTCAGTCTTTGTGTATGGGCTCCAGGAAGCTGAAGGGGATACATATGAAGAAAGAAAACAAGGGGAAAAAAAGCAATTGAAAGCATCATGAAAGCAATAGGAGAAAACGACATGACCCAGCTGGAGAATTTTCGGAGAATAGGGGGGTTTCTCAAAAAAAGAACCCGGCCAGTGAAAGTGACCTTCAAAGCAGAAGCGACTCGGAACAGGATCCTGCAGGAGAAAGCACAATTAAGGGACATGCCGGCATACAGGAAGGTGTATCTCGACCGCTACAGAACACAAGAAGAAAAGCAGAAACTGAGAGAGATAGTGCAAAGGCGAAAGGAGAAAGAGAGGGGATGGAGAAGACAGACAGGAGATCCCAGACCCAGGAAGAAGATCAAATACAGTCTCCCTCACAACTTCCTATAGAAGCCTCCCAACCAGGTCAACCCCAGTGCAACCAAACACTCTAAATCAAAACACCCATGCCACATCCAATGCCCCCACCCACTACATTACAAACTCCACCCCCACAGCAACAACCCATAGTTCCTTACCAGGTCTCCCACTTCCCCAACCCCAATACACCTCCCAGACCACAGTCTTAGAAAAGAAGTTGAAGGTGTGGTATACAAATGCAGATAGAATAACAAACAAGTATGAGGAGTGGCACGAAAGAATCAAGGAGACATCCCCAGACATAATAGCACTCACAGAAACAAAACTCACCAGAATAATAACAGATTCAATCTTTCTATCCGGATATCAGATCCTAAGGAAAGACAGAGGGAGGAGAAGGGGAGGAGGAGTTGCACTGCTACTTAGGTTGAACAATCCAGTCTGAGGGACATAAGGTGATAATTGCAGTAATGTACAACCCACCACAGAACTGCAGGAGGCCAAGAGAAGAATATGATGAGAGCAACATAGCAATGATCGACACACTAGCCGAGGTGGCCAGGAGAGCACACATGGGGGGAGCAAAGTTACTAGTTATGGGTTATTTCAATCAGCAACAAAATGCAAGGAGGCAGAGGAAACAGAAATAATGGGAATAACAGAACGAGTGCTTGGTTCGCCCAAAGGTGTAGGGAGGCAAAAACTAGGTGTACTAGAGAATGGAAAAGGTACAGAAGACAGAGAACTCAGGAAAATAAAGAGATTAGCCGAAGAGCCAGAAACGAATATGCACAGATAAGAAGGGAGGCTCAGAGACAATATGAAAATGACATAGCATCAAAAGTAAAGACTGGGAAAACCTGGAGCCCCATGGGGGTTCCGAAACATGGAGAGCCAAGATGATGGATGTAGAAACGGGAAAAAAACCTAAAGCTTTCAAATGTTAGAAAAACATCCCAAGAGAGAGGAGAAAAATGAACCAAAAAGACTGGCCCTTTGTATTCACCTTGATTTTCAGACACGGGGGATATTTGTAGGGAAAGGCCCCGGGGAAAGCTAGTGTCATGTGGTTTCTTTTGCTTCGACTACAATTTGAGCTCCAAGTGGAGAGAGTAGCAGAATGGGGTGGGAAAAACCAAACTAAAAAAGGGGGGAAACTACTCAGGCATGGGGAAAATTTCCTTCAAAAAAAATTCAGGGGGAGGGGGAACTGACGGGAAAAACCAAAACAAAGAAATGATGGACTTTTGTGGCAACAAAAATCAGGAGGCAGGGGAGGGTTTTTGGTTCCCAAGGGAAACAGAAATAATGGGAAGAACAGAACGAGTCCCTTGGTTCACCCAAAGGTGAAAGGGGGGGCAAAAACTAGGGGGTACTAGAGAAGGAAAAAGGGGTACAGAAGCCCAGAGAACTCGGGAAAATAAAGAGTTTTAGCCGAAGACCCAGAAATGAATAGCACAGATAAAAAAGGGGGCTCCCAAATTGAAAATGACATAATCAAAAAGCAAGACCCCCCCGGAAGCTTTTGTACAGCCACATCAGGGGGGAAAACAACAGCCCAAGGGGCCCAGGAAATCAGACGAGGAAAGGGTGAGGGGGTTTTTTTTCCACGAAAAACGACCGAGAGGTATGCCCGGGAGCTAAACACGAATTTAAAGAATATTTACAAGTGGAAACCATAGGCCCCCCAAAGGAAACAGAACGGGGGGGGTACCCCAGCAAGTGCTGGATGAGGTACATATAACCAAGGGGAAGGGGGGGAAGCGCTATGCAAACTTGACCCCTAAAAGGGCGGGGGGACCAGAAAAACATCTCTCCGGGGGTCCATAAAGAGGGATCAGAGATTTTGTGTGTCCCCTTTAAAACAAAGTTTTCCCAACACTCATTTGAAACGGGGCAACTCCCAAAAGGTATGGAAGTTTGGCAATGTAGCCCCCAATTTTTTAAAAAGGGAGACAGACAAGGCCTAAACTACAGACCTGTATCACTAACGTGTAAAAGTATGCAAGGCAGGGAAAAATCACAGGGGGAGATTTGGGGGGAGCACCGGGAAAGAAACAAGTGTATAATTCCCAACCCAGCAGGGTTTTCGGGGAAAGGGAAAATTTCCTGTGTCAAAAAACCCTACTAGAGTTTTATGACAAGGTAAACAAAAAGAAAGGGCAAGAGGAGAGGGGTGGATCGAACTGCTTTTTTTTTGGACTGAAAAAACCCCTTCAAAACACAGTTTCCTAAACAAAAAGGTTACAAAAAAGCTAGAAGATCAGGCACACATAACGGGAAAGGGGGCACTGAAATAAACAGAGAATACCTGACAGGGGGGCCCAACAACGAGCATGGTACGTGACGAGGTGTCAGAGGGGGGGTTTCCAACAGGGGTAAAGTCCTAGACCGTGCTGTTTTTGGTAAATGTGAACGAATAAGGGAAGGGGATAGATCAAAGTATCCTTTTTTGCAGATGTTTTTAAGGGTTAATGAAAAGGGAATAAAATCGGATGAGGATCACAGGAAAACAAAGAGACCGGGACAGGCTACAAGCCTGGCCCCCAAAAAACTGGCCCCTTGAGTTTAAAACCCTGCCAAATGAAAAAGTCATGAAGTTTGGGGGAAGGGCAAAAAAAAACCGCAGACACAAATAGTTTAGAGGGCCCAAAAACCCGGGCAAACCTCACTCAAGGAAAAAACTGGGGGTGAGTAAAAAAACACCGAGCATACTCCGGGGCCCCCACAAAAATCGGGTAACTCTGCAGCAAAAGGGGCCCCTGGCAAACCTAGGGATAGCGTTCCGATACCTCAATAAGGAGTCTTCAAGACACTGTAACCATTTACGTCGGGGCCCATACTGGAGTATGCCCCCTTTTTTTGGGAATCCACACCTATAAAGGGCACGTAAAGAAATTAGAGAAAGGAAAGGTTTGAAACAAGACTATTTCCCCAAGCTAGGGGGGAAATTGCCCTTACAAAAAAAGGGTTTAAAAGGGAAAAGGGGCCTGACGAAAACGGGGAGGCCAGGGGGGGCAGGGAGACTTTGATAACGACATAAAAAATACTGGGGGCAGAATAAAACACGGTGGCCCCCCAAAAAAGGACGGGGTTTTTCCCCAGAGATGGGCCCAATACACAAAAGGCCCCACAATTGGAATTTTGAAGACTCAGATGAATCAAAGGGAGTTGGAAATTTTTTCCTTTCAGTCATAGAGTGCCCAAGTCGTGGAATAGCCTAGAAATTTAAAAGTATGGAGGCGGGAACCATACATAGTTTTTTTAAAGGGGGGGGGTATATAAAGCTCATGGAGCAAGGGGGAGAGAGGGCCCCAGTAGCAATCAGTGAAAGGCGGGCCAGGGGCTATGACCTCGACCCCTGCAACCACAAATAGGTGAGAAAAAAATTTGGTAGTAAAAACCCCCCACACACACCACACACTCACACACACACACACACACACCCCACAAAGCACACCAAACACACAACACCCACACACACCACACACACAAAACCAACACACGCACACACCTCACACACACACACTTTTCCCCACAACACCAACCCCACACCACACACACACAACCAACCCCACAAAAAACAACCCCCCCCCCCACCC
>NW_026478951.1:0-27452 GCF_026875155.1 Cherax quadricarinatus | reverse complement strand
ACTGGGGACAAATTGGGGACCCCGTTGAAAAAAGATAGCCCCTCGATACGCATTCCTTTCGTGATTATCCTGGGCGGCTATCCCCAGAGTTTAAAATCCGAACAAAATCTTATCTTACTTCCACGGGGCGTGCATTCTCTGATGCAAAAACAACCTGCCGATCACGTTGAGAGTCCCTTGCAGCTGTCGCCGTCCAAAACTGGGCTGAATTTTACTGTGAATATTTCATTTCTTCGCATTTTTTTTGTTTTAATTGTATAAATAAGTTACCTTAGTCCTAAGAAAATTAGTGTAACAGAAACCAAAAAAAAAAACGGAGTGTGTTTGCTCTATTAAACACCGTTTTCCGTCTCTCCTTAAAATGCCTTTTTAATTTGGGCGTCTTTATTGTGCTTCTGGGTTTATTATGTGTTTCTGATATCAAGTTGAATAAATTGATGAAAACCCTTTTATTACAAAATATTACCGTAATTAACAAATTTTTTTCCCGGCCACCCCCGACTGGCTATCAAGACCATAAAAACTGAATGCTCCTTCTCTGGCCCCTCCCCCCTCTTTCTGAGCCCTTTTACTTCTAGCCCCTAAATTTTACGCTTGTTTTCCTTTTTTGAACTTTGTCACAAAAAAAAGAAATTTGCTGTTTGCAACTACCGCATTACTAAAAAAATGGTAAAAAAAAACAGCATTTTAGACCCACCAGTTGACGTGTATGGACGCTACGTTTTTGTTTACTCTTCAACTCAGCAAAAATCAACATTTCACTACTTTGAGCTCAATTTCAAGGTATTTTGGGCTGTAAACCATTCAAACTCGTCTCCTCTTCTGTAAATATCTCTCATTCTGTCAAACGAGACCAAGAAAACGGGGAATGCAATCATAAACCACACGTAAACACACCGCAAAGTAGCTGTAAGTGCATTTTTGGGGACTGATACAGACTAATCAAATTTACATTATTCCTTATGGGAAAATTCGTTCGGTACTCGAACAGAAAAGGCACTCGAACAGCCTTCTGGAATGAATTAAGTTCGAGCACCGAGGTTCCACTGTACGCTGGTGGTTAATGTTAATCCCACTGTACGCTGATGGTTAACGTTAAATTTATGACTGTCATGTCGTCGATATTTTAAATCAAACCCAAATCAAAATAACAGGATTGAAATTTAAGATATACCATAACTTCGACTCACAATCATGAAAATTGCTATTGCCTATAAATCTTAAGTTAGTCCTAAGTTTGCCTAAGATACTCTTCCAGTATAGGAGATTTAATAGAAATAGTGTATCATGTCAAGACAAAACCATTCGCTTTAAATGGAGTATACCTGAAAAGAGTTCCAGGGGTCAAAGCCCCCCCAACGCCTGGTCTGTAATATGTAATATTGTTAAATGTTTTGTACTGCCTCACTTTTATAAATTCTAAAAAAATCACTTCAGTTACCTAGTAAGTTTACTCAGTATACACAAATGCACTTACTGGGTAAGAAGTGATTAAACGTACTGTTCCATAACCATGATTGTGACCAGATTACCTGGAGTTCATTACTTGTAACTTGCTCAGCTATCAAAACTTTGGGGCCCACTCCCTGGACCATTTGTACCTCTGTAATCTTTTGACTACCGTCCACAGGAGGGTATGGAGTGCTTTAATAAACATATTAAACTAACTCCATAACCTGTGTCAGTATAACTGTGTAGAAATGGCTAGGCATGCTAGTGGCCTTCTTTGTAATTAATGTTTTATAAATGTAAATCACACATGTAAGCTTTGCAACGTAATAAAAAATTTTCATTTCAGTTATGTATAGTAGGAAACTTCCCGTTCTCTTTTCACCAAATTCAATACAAAAAATGTTTTCTGTAAAATTTAAAATTCATACTATTTTTTTTTATTTAGAATAGAACTGAAAAAATTTAAAAGAATAATGAAAAAAGTAAATATTAATTATAAATACATTTAAAATATTGGAATCATAATATTTTTTCTTCCTTAAACGTTTAAGGAAATACTTGTAATTAAAATATACTTCCCATTCACAAAAAAAACGTTAATTTTTATTTTTAATGGGATGTTATGGGAACATCCCATATTTGTATAATTTGATCGACACCATGCCTAACCCTTCTAGGGGGTAGGGTAGGTGCCTGAGCCCGAGCCTTTAGCTCATAAGACTGTCATTCCCATTTGCTCCCTTGGGGCGGGGATGGCAACCAGAGAGGCCCCAGCTTGTGCCTAGGCCTGGGGAACAGTTGGTCCCAAAGATGAGGAGGGACTTGTGCCTCCCCCATGGAGACTTAGGTCTCAGACACTCCCTAAAGAGGGAGCCAAAGGGCCCGGGGCCCCCACTTGGAAAAGGCCCGGGCCGGGAGAATACCGGCGAATCTTTAATAATAATAATAATAATGTATAATTTAGATTTTGCTTTAAGTGGAAATTTTTAACCAAATATGTACTGTTTAGACAAAATTAACCAATAAGTTCTTAACTTATAACTGCAGTGTTGTTTAAAAAAGACTAATGGGTTATTAAAATGGCACGTGGGTAGTAGTGGGCCCGGGGGCCCGGGTGGTAAAGCTCCCGCTTCACATAGGGGCCTTCTTTTTGATTAAAAAATTTACACAGGAGGGCTGGGTTCGTTCCCCGGCGGGTGGAAACATTTCGAACTTTTCCCTTAACCTGTTGCCCCGTTCACCTAGCACAAATAGGTACCTGGGTGTTAGTCGCTGGTGGGGCCATCATGGGGGAAAAGATTAAGGACCCCAAGGGAAAATAAGTTAGACAGTCCTCGATGACGCACTACTTTTCTTGGGGTTATCCTGGGGGCTAACCCCCCGGGGTTTTAAAATCCGAAAGAAATCTTATTGCAGTAGGTTTTGGGAAATTTTCCCGGCTGGGGCTTGTCCAGATGGAACCTGGCGGGTGGGCAGCGTTTACAACCGCTTTTCCCACACGAGCAAGTAAAAAAATCTTAGAACTATATCAAAAGTTGTATCTGCTCCAACAATTCCCACAGGGGGCCGGTCATAGCCCGGCCGTGGGGCGTTGACCCCGGAACGCTGAGTGGCATTTGAAGGGATCAGCGGTTTCCGAATATTAAAGAAAAAAAGAAAACGAAAGCAAATAAATTAATCCGGAATAGGTGTAAATCGTTTTAAGATCAGAGCAAATCTTTGATTTGTGTGTTGTAAATCCTGTCGAAAACCCTGTACAACACCAGAAGATACTTAAATCACTAAAATAGAGATGAAAATAGAGCCTGGGTGTTTTTACACAGATACCTTTTTCTTGTAGCATATTATCTTTCACGTAAAGAATAAGTATTTGCCTCATTATTATTATATTAAAAGATTTGCCGGTATTCTCCTGGCCCCTGGCCTTTTCCAAGAGGTGGCCCGGCCTTTGGGCCGGGCCACCACGGGACGAAGTCTTGTGAACTGCAAGCTCGGGCTCAGGCACCTACCCAAACGAGTTTTTATTCCCCAGGTAAAAGGTACCTTTATTTTTTTTTACATATTGCAACACTAGTATTGAGCAGTATTATGGAAAATTTTCTAGGGCTTACCTGTATGTACCTCAACATTATATAAATACCAGTAATCTCATTGGGAGACAATCATTTTGTTTACCGTAGTCACCCGTGTAGACATGTGAGAAAACTTAACCACCCCTGGTCGCACCAAGTGGTCCCCTCGACCTCACGATCTTATCCATATCTATCCCGAGCCAGTATGGATTGGGTAGCACCCACAAGTACGGTGCTACAAATTAATTGTGGCTGTATAGGTTATTTTAGTTTAACTGAATGAAGGGGGGGGGGTAGGACACACATGGATACATCCGTAAAAGGAAAACATTTGTACATAATCCCACTACTTACCAGATTTCCTGGGGGTCACTTGATGTAGCTGGATCACTCGTAACCTATCTAATTATAACATACCACTACTGGCCAGTCTAAGGTTGCTATAACTAGAAGGGTTACTTAACTGTGGGTGATTGATATTCCTCATTTCTTGATTCACCACTCATTTTCGATTCCTGCTACACCGACACGATTCTCTTCCAGCGGGACGGGGTATCCGCTGGTTTGTCCTGCTTTAGACGTCGTGACTCAAGGAGTTTCCCCTTTCCTCTCCGTTAACAACGAGGTCTAGCGTGTTCACTCGGAGCAAACGACTTCTTTTTCACTCACCATATTCTCTTAACTTAGCGTTATTATCTTAATTACATACAATTCACAAGCCGATTTAACGTCTCATAACTATTATACAAATTAAGGTCACTCCTTTAAAGATCTGAGACCGTGAGTGATGATTAATCCAAGGGTAATTTTCCCCAGGACACAGTCCATTGTGGCGCGTCAGTCACCCGCTCCTTCTCTTATCACACTTTTACCACTCTATTACTGTGGTCCCGTAAATCCCGTTCCCTCACTCTCCACCAGGAACAATTACGACACTCTTATTATGAAATGGGGGCCTATATTAATCCTTAGGCCACCGTGAACGTCAATTTCGTGGTTCCATGTTTTCTCAGCTTCCTCACCACCATTCAAAACAATACGCGCCCTCCCCCCCGCACATCCGCGCATGCGCAAAGGGAACTCTTGTTCTACTTTATTTTCAAATACATTTTGACCCATATAGACACATTAAACACCTATTAGGCACTATAGTTTCGGAAAATTAAAAAATTTTCCACACTGCGGCCGGGCGGAGGTCGTTGCTAGACGACTTACATAATGTGGAGTACAATTTTTCCCATCTTCACTGGCCACCCATTTTTTATTGAACTCTCAAAATGGACTAATTGGTTTTCCCATTCTCTCGGGGGCATAAGCCTAGGCTCCCGGGATTAAGTTATTGGGCATACGGGAAATTTTTAAAGATTTTTACCAATAACCAAGTCTCTCAGTATCCCAAGTAAAGCCCCAGCACATTACTGCATATAGGCACCAACTCCATGCCATCCATATTTATTGAACCCTCAAAATGGACTAATGGGTTCCATTCTCTCAGGGCATAAGCCTATGCTCCCTGGATTAAGTTATTGGGCATACTGGAATTTTGAGACTTTAAAAACCATAACAAGTCTCTACATTTATCCCAAGTCAGCCCCGCACATTACTGCATATAGGCACCAACTCCATGGCCACGTATTTTTTGATCCCCAAAAATGGACTAATTAGTGTTCCATTCTCTCAGGGGCATAAGCCTATGCTCCCTGGATTAATTTATTGGGCATACTGGAATTTTGAGACTTTAACAATAACAAGTCTCTCAGTATCCCAAGTCAGTCCCAGCACATTTCTTCATTATTTCATTAACCCCTTCACATTCCCTCATTATTCCTCTTCAGTTGACGTCACACCCGAAATTGTCCACATAAGATTATTTCCCCCAATTACTTCGCTCAGTGGACCGCCTGTGCATTTAAGGTGTGCATTTATCGTCGCCTGAAGTAAGAAAAATTTTATTTTTTTAACTGCTTATTAATTATATCATTATAAGCATCAACAATTTTGGTGTCTTGCTCAGTTCGCAGAGCTGGGCCCTTTAACTGTCCTACGCCATCCTTAATTTAGTGGGTAATTCTGGACGGTCAAGTTTTCCGGAAGTCGAAACCCAGTAATGTCCAGATTCACATTTAACATCCTTCGGGTATTGTTCCTGAGTAAAGGAATCATTTGGACTTTCCTCATTTACATTTAATCCCTATGCTGTCCCTCCCACAAATTTTGACTGGTTTTAACATCATTCTCGATAGAAGAATACTTGTACTGGGTTGACCTTTCATGATAAGACACCGTGACCGTATTCACTACTTCCTTATCATTATTACTAGGCGGTATCTGCCATATATTACATGGGCCCCTACCCGTGTTGAGGAGAGTGACGCCGTATGGTTTTGGATTTATGCCCTTTATCCGAATTTTTACATCCAACACCGTCAAGGCTACCTCAGCTAGGCCCTCATTATTGCCATTAGCTTTCAACCCTTTTTATCAGTCACTGTATGTCAGTTATTAACATTTTCATTATTGTCACCATTATTATAAGAATCACATACAACCCTGCACATAACTGTATGGTTTCTTTCCCTTGTTGCTTGATACAACTGTTCAATTTGGTAATGGGCATCCTTTTACATTATGATTGTCTAGACATCTGATAAATCTGTCAAGTTCTTTCATTCTTTCCACTTTAATATCCCATGAATTACAGGCATTACAATTTTTAGTGAAATGAGTACCCTGGCAGAAGAGCAGTCTCTCTTTTCCTTGCCTGACCTCTTATTAACTGTTACACTTACTGAGGTACTTATTTCCTCTTACCTTGATGTGAGGGAAACCCCTATTATGATTCCTGACTTGATATGTGCCTATTTAACTCTTAACTATGATTATTACCACTGGGATTATTTTTCCCTTTTGAGGCTTGACAGATACTTCAGAGTCGTTATGTGTTATATCCTTAGAACTGTTTGGCTGACTGGTCTGCAATTGAACAATTAATTCCTGCCGACCTAGTCTGATTTCCTCCAGACCGTACTACGGAGGTTTGGCAAACACACCCTTTGCATTAATAGGGTTTATCAAATGCCTGGGTTACACCCTTTAATTTATTCAAAGCCTTACTTTTACAAGACAGTTTTTTCCCTTTCCCAAATTTGTAATGTTGATTAATTAAAACATTCATTTCCATTCCATCTGCACAATTCTCTAGCAGATCTCTTCACAGTCTTTAAACCACAATTTGTACCAATCAAATCTACTCTCTAAAGCATCTAAATTTTAAAATTTAATTCATTAAAGGGTTAACGGTTCTTTGATTCACTAAATCAAATGCCTTCTCACATGGCTTTTAATAGCCTGTTTAATGATGCTTCATTACTCTAAAATTCACGGACTTGGTCAGCCACATTAACTCCATTAATCCATCATGGTTAGAGAATTATTAATCATGATTATACAACTTAAGTAGGCGCCTTATAAAGTTTTTCTTGCACTTTACTCTTGTATAAATCCTAGCCACACATGTGCTAGCAATTAATTGGGCTAATTGTCATCCATCACACGATCGATTAAACTTGTGCACCCTACACCCACTTCCTTCAATCAGTCACTTAATTATTAAGTAATTAATTCAATTAATTTTTTCACTGATTGCATCCGTTTTCGAAGGACCAACGGCAGATATGGAAAATTTTTTAGGGTGCTTACCTGTATGTACCTCAACATTATATACATACCAGTAATCTCATTGGGGGACAATCATATGTTTTACCGAGTCACCCCGTGTAGACATGTAGAAAACTTAACCACCCCCGGTCGCACCAAGTGGTCCCCTCGACCTCACGATCTTATCCATTCTTATCCGAGACCATATGGATTGGGGAGCACCCACAAGTACGTGCTAACTAATTAATTGTGGACTTTTATAGAATTTTATTAGTTTAACTGAATGAAGGGGGGGGGGGTAGGACACACATGGATACATCCGTCAAGGAAAACATTTGTTACATAATTTCCCCCTACTTACCAGATGTTCTCTGGTGGTCACTTGATGTAGCTGGATCACTCGTAAACCTTATCTAATTATAACATACCCCTACTGCCAGTCTAAGGTTGCTATAACTAGAAAAGGGTTACTTTAAATGTGGGTGATTGATATTCCTCATTTCTTGATTCACCATCTCATTTTCGATTTTCCTGCTACACCGACAACGATTCCATTCCAGCAGGACAGGGATCCGCTGGTTTGTCCTGCTTTAGACGTCGTGACTCAAGGAGTTTCCCTTTTCCCCCGTCTCGTTAACAACGAGGTCTAGCGTGTTTACTCGGAGCAAACGACTTATTTCACTTCACATATTCCTTAACTTTGCGTTATTATCATTAATTACATTACAATTCACAAGCCGATTTAACGTCTCATAACTATATACAAATTAGAGGTCACTCCATTAAGATCTGAGACCGATGAGTGATGATTAATCCAAGGGGAATTTTCCCCAGGGCACAGTCCATTGTGGCGGTCAGTCCCCGCTCCTTCCTCTTATCACACTTTTACCACTCTTTACTGTGGCCCGTAAATCCCGTTCCCTCACTCTCCACCAGGAACAATTACGACACTTCTTATTATGAAATGAGGCCTATATTAATCCTTAGGCCACCGTGAACGTCAATTTCGTGGTTCCATGTTTTCTCAGCTTCCTCACCACCATTCAAAACAATACGCGCCCTCCCCCCCGCACATCCGCGCATGCGCAAAGGGAACTCTTGGTTCTACTCTTATTTTCAAATACATTTTTGACCCATATAGACACATTAAACACCTATTAGGCACTATAGTTTCGGAAAATCAAAAAATTTTCCACAAGTATCTTATAACTTAAATGATATATCGGATAACCCAATGTGGTATGATTTATTATTATTGGAGCCATCTAGTCTAGTCATCAAATCTTTGGGAAAGTCTTCTGATCTTGTAAAATAGAATAACTCTAGATTAAGATCCGATAACAACGTCAAGTAAAAGGATGAGTAAGAGTCCAGTATCATTATATTACAGAAACTATTTTCTTACATTAATTTACAGAGAACGGCTCTCGCGACTTCTTCGACAGGGAAGCTATAGTAAATGTCCTCAAATTATGCTGCCCAAGTAGCAGAAGCATATTTTTCGACGTAGTATCCACGAAGGGCTGATGTCCCAGAATTACCCAAGAACACCAAGCAGTACCGTTTATTTCTATTAGGCTCTGTTTGTTAGCTAAATAGCTAGGGGGGATAGTGATTTCTTGGCTTGCTACAAGTCATAATTGGTTAAGAATATAATGGTTAGGGAATAAGACGGCGTCTATAAATGATTGTGTTTGCTATAATGAGAGAGCCTTTGATGAAATTTCAATTACATAACATGGATTATATATAATTAGCTTTATTCAGGATGATTAAAAATTATTTTACACCATTGTTTTATTTTCTATGATATTTTTGAGAGCACGTAGATGTAGGAGTGCGTTAATAATAATATGTAGATTTGGCACTTACTGAATGTTGCTCCTCAGTGGGACTAAGGTATTATTGTGTATTTGACTATTCAACTTCACTATATTACGGACTAAATAGTTATTTCTTGTGTACATTGTTAATTTGGGAGATATTTTAGCTTGAATGGCTAAAATATCTCCCAGGCTTCGTTAGAGTTTCCCAGTTACTAGTGCACTCAGTTCACATATTGAGATCCGTGGTTCGATCCACTGTACATCTGGAAACATTAGGACGTGTTTCCTTAAGACACCTGTTGTCCCCGTTCACCTAGCATTTTACCTGGACCTGGAGTTTACCTGGAGAGAGTTCCGGGGGTCAACGCCCCCGCGGCCCGGTCTGTGACCAGGCCTCCTGGTGGATCAGAGCCTGATCAACCAGGCTGTTACTGCTGGCTGCACGCAAACCAACGTACTAGCCACAGCCCGGCTGGTCAGGAACCGACTTTAGGTGCTTGTCCAGTGCCAGCTTGAAGACTGCCAGGGGTCTGTTGGTAATCCCCCTTATGTATGCTGGGAGGCAGTTGAACAGTCTCGGGCCCCTGACACTTATTGTATGGTCTCTTAACGTGCTAGTGACACCCCTGCTTTTCATTGGGGGGATGTTGCATCGTCTGCCAAGTCTTTTGCTTTCGTAGTGAGTGATTTTCGTGTGCAATTTCGGTACTAGTCCCTCTAGGATTTTCTAGGTGTATATAATCATGTATCTCTCCCGCCTGCGTTCCAGGGAATACAGGTTCAGGAACCTCAAGCGCTCCCAGTAATTGAGGTGTTTTATCTCCGTTATGCGCGCCGTGAAGGTTCTCTGTACATTTTCTAGGTCAGCAATTTCACCTGCCTTGAAAGGTGCTGTTAGTGTGCAGCAATATTCCAGCCTAGATAGAACAAGTGACCTGAAGAGTGTCATAATGGGCTTGGCCTCCCTAGTTTTGAAGGTTCTCATTATCCATCCTGTCATTTTTCTAGCAGATGCGATTAATACAATGTTATGGTCCTTGAAGGTGAGATCCTCATGGATCACTCCCAGGTCTTTGACGTTGGTGTTTCGCTCTATTTTGTGGCCAGAATTTGTTTTGTACTCTGATGAAGATTTAATTTCCTCGTGTTTACCATATCTGAGTAATTGAAATTTCTCATCGTTGAACTTTATATTGTTTTCTGCAGCCCACTGAAAGATTTGGTTGATGTCCGCCTGGAGCCTTGCAGTGTCTGCAATGATAGGTACTGAGTGTAAGTCGACTCGTATTGGTCTATCCTGGGTTCGAAATTGACCTAATTTGCCCGAAATGCTGTGCATAAAAGAAGGCTTTCTATATAGTAGTATGGCATTGATGTCAGCTCCAGCCATAGGCCGCAATCTGCATCAGCTGCAGACAATGCTATGTGGCCAGGCTCCCACTCCCTGACCCTGGGGATTTACTGACCTGCCGCTGGTATGACAAGGCAACACGACGGGAACTCCCTCCGAGTGTGTGGCTGTAGACCAAGGACTACCTGCACCTAAGGTATCCCACCACTACACGAATCGTTGAGCGTGTGACCGGATGTTCACGACGCCCCTCGTACACTACTTGTTAGACTGCCCAGCCACAAAGCCCCTTCGCAGCAGACATTTCCCGATGGCCCCAGTGGGACGGGCTAGGGGAGACGAGGCAGCACATCTAGTATACCTGTCAGGAACTCTACTCCCTGTCATCGCAAGTCATCCGCCTCCCCACTAAAAGAATGTGAAGGCCCTCTGCCGTAGATCTCCGTTGCACCCACCGACCACCAATAGAGCAAACTGACTGCTGGGACAGCAAATGTCCGAAGAACAGGAGAGGAACCCACTCTCCGCAGGGAAAGGGACTGCCACGCAAGTAAGAAGAAAGAAGACGAACGACACTTCCTCACTCGGGAACCAATGCTGGGTCACCAAATTGGAAGATCCGGGATACATCCTGGCGAATCACCTAGAACCTAAATCAGTAGTCAAAGTTACTAATTTTCCGTTGGTGCCCTTATTTACATATCCTCTCTAAGGTTACGTCAGTAGTATTACTCATAAATATTACAATAAAATTCTCGAGAGGTAAGGAAACCTAAAGAACCTCTTTTTGAATCTTTGTGAGAGATTTAACCTATAGGCAAAAGTCTCTTAACACCTCTTCAAAAAATGTTCAGTACCTAGGACCTAGGTAGTCTGTAGACGTTTTCTAGAATGTAAAACCTACGTCCATTCCTATAACTCTCCATTCTACTCAAACTTATCAGTTTATAAGTAGTGTTTATCGTATATGACCTCCAGATACATTCAGTACTGAATATAGTGCTGTTATGAGTACTTTACGGGAAACATCTGCTTTAGTGGTGCACAGCTAACCCTGGGAAAGAGCAGAGACCATTTGAAACTGGGCATATATTACACAGGGCTGGTCAAGGACTAGGCTGCAGAAGCGTTGACCCTCCAGGAACACCCTTCAGATGGGTAGGCGCTGGCATTTTGAAAATTCCATGGAATAGGGAGACAGAGCCTGTGCAACTACACTTTTACCTGGTGTCACTTCCGGAGGTTTCTGCCTTCACGTCCGGTCCCAGACCAGGTCTCTTGGTTGCTGGCCTGTGCGATCGAGCTGTTAGTGCCCTTCCCCTGCAGTCCAATGTATGCACCACAGTCGCCTAATTGGGAACTGTTTTGAGGAATCTGTCTAGTTCTCTGTTGGAGACAACCAGGAGCTTGTTGGTAATAACCCCTTATGCAAGAAGGTAGGGTGTTGCAAAGTCATGGTCCTTGACACTTTTTGAGTTCGTCTCTTTCAGAGTTCACTGCATGTGGAAGGATTTACTTAGGACACAAGCCTGGTGCTTCAGAGTATGGGGTCTACCTGGAGGTTATTCGGGATCAACGCCCCCCGCGGCCCGGTCCACGACCAGGTCACCTAGCGGATCAAGCTGTGATCCACCGAGAGGCCTGGTCACAGACCGGGCAGTGGGGGGTGTTGACCCCAGAACCTTCTCCAGGTATCCTTACTTTTGTCAGTCAATTTCTTTCAGGAATGTGGCCGGTCACCACTACTTGGAAAAGACCCGGGCCGGGAGAGTACCGGAAAAAAAAAAAAAAGTTTACCGATTTCTTAACTGAAACTGATTTATGTACCATATCTTTTTAATGGGATGTTATTGGAATATCCTATTAGGTTTCAATTAAAAAGCTGAAGTTATCTGAATATTGATTTTTTTTCTAGTCGGCTGATAAATTATTTCAATAAAATGATTATTAGGCTCGGTTGGTGAATTAAATTGATGTTTTCCAGATTCTCTTTTATTTAACCAGATATATTTTCGTAGGTCGACGCAACAGTTCTCATTATCTACTAAAGCTAGCATAACCTAACCTTGATAAAATTAGCGTAGTATAATGTAGCTTAGGGTAAGGTTCATCAAGAAAAGGGGATACTCCTCAGATTTGGGAGCCAAGGCCGGGTCACCACTACTTGGAAAAGACCCGGGCCGGGAGAATACCGGCGAATAAGAAAAAAAAAAAAAAAACAGGGCAAATGTTTCCTGATGCGGGTCATAGTCAAATGGTGACCTTCAACAGGAAATTTTGATCGGGCAAACCTAATACAACTGCTCCATTTTCAGATGTTGATTTTCGAGTCTCGTGAGGAAATTAATATCGGTGATATTATTATTGTTGTTGTCTAGGTATTATCAACACTTTTTTTTTTTATTCGCCGGTTTACCGATTTGGTAAGGACTCTGCTGCTCTACTTGTTAAAGAGTCCTGCTACTATGTACGGGAGCTGTATAGCCCTTGTGGCTTAGCGCTTCTTTTTTGATTATAATAATATGTACGGGAGATTTTTTTTTTAATTTAGCATGTTGATAATAGAACATTAAGGAAAAATTATTCTCTATGGAAATAAGTCACTGTCTGACTTATTTGGGTTATCCTAGTTCTCTACACAGGCCCGGTGGCCTGGTGGCTAAAGCTCCCCGGGTTCGATTCCCGGCGGGTGGAAACAATTCGACACGTTTCGTTACACCTGTTGTCCTGTTCACCTAGCAGCAAATAGGTACCTGGGTGTTAGTCGACTGGTGTGGGTCGCATCCTGGGGACAAGATAAGGACCCAATGGAAATAAGTTAAGACAGTCCTCGATGACTAAGTAAGTAAGTAAGTATAATGACGCACGGACTTTCTTGGGATATCCTGGGTGGCAAACCTCCGGGGTTAAAAATCCGAACGAATTCTTATCTTATCTCTTCTTATGCTGCTATGTATGATAATCTGTGCGATTGTATTTGTGTATACCTGAATAAACTTACTTAAGGGAAACGAGGAGCAATTTTGAACACTTTCTAATTACCGTTATTCTATGTCTAGACATATTAATATTAAATAATAACCCCTTTCGTTAAATTTTATTGTAACTAAAAAATGACTTTAATGTAGGAAATGCTTATTCTTTCAGATTTTTTAATAAATTTTACATAACATTTCAGTTTTCTAATTTTTAAGTAATAAATATTGTATTTGAAGCTTTTAAAACAGCCTTCAATGCTGGGTTTTGTGAATTATATTCACAAGAGCGCTTTTCAATCTTTGAAATAGGATGTTATAGGAACATCTTGTGAAACTAATATTGCTGTACGTTTTGTGGGGGACGAGGAAGACTTCATCAACTAAATAATTAAGAACGTAAGAAATAAGGAACACTGCTCTTCAAGGGGTGCTCCTTGGCGTGGTGAAGGCTCTTGGTCTGAGGAATTAGACCTGTCTGTCTCCTTCCTCTGACCGAACCTAATTACCCCCCAATCCCCCCTTCCATATCCCATCCTCCCCTTTTCCCTTTCCTCCTCCCCTCCCCACCCCTCCCATTTGCCCTCCCTCTTTTTAGCCTTTGGGATTTTTCCCACAGGCGCGCTAGTTCCTAGGTAGGGGAAAGGGTACCGGGGTCCATCCGATTCCGATTCCGTTGAGGTTCTTGGCGGTGGCGTAGTTTGCCGTGGAATCTGGATCGCCTGAGGATGCCCCGATCCCTCTCCGGTATCCCAGAGAGTGGCTTTGTGTGTCTTTCGGGCGACGGGTGTATCTCTGGAAGCCACCTTTCGGATTCCCGGGGTGGTGGCTGAAGGAGGTGTGCTTTGTGGCGGATATCCGGCCGCCCTCTCTTTTGTCCAATGAGGTAGCTCGGCAGATGTGAGGTTGCTATCCTGGATTGCTAGTTTACTGGCATGATGGGTAGGGTATGGCACGGTTCCATGCTGCATCTACGCTACTTGTGGTGCTGAGGTCCTCTTGGGCGCGCGGAGGGAGATTTCTGGCCCTTTCATTCCTCCTAGGAACTATCCCTCCCCAGTCCCCCCTTTTTTTTATTCTTTTTTTTTTAATTTTCTTTTCTTCTTTCTTTTTTTTTTAAAAAAAAAAGAAAGAAGAAACCTAAAAAGGGCAGCCCTTGTCCATGAACCTGGTTCCCCCGGGCCCCTTTCTTGATACCGCCCCCCGTTTGACCCTGCCCTGGCCCACCTTTTCGGAATCCTCATCCCTCTTACCTTTTCCGGTGCTGTTCCCACCACTTCAGGTACTGAGGTCACGACGCTCCTTTGTTTTACTGACCCCGCTCTCCTTTACTTGCTTCCGGCTCTCCCCAGGTGCGGCAATTTTCGAATCGCCGGCCCCTTTGCGTCGGACCAAACTGGTCCCCACCCTAAACGCCAACGACAGTTCCCGCTGAATACTTCTCCCCCTTCTCGTTTTTCTCAAAAAGACAACACGTCCTGCCTCCCTTTCCCCCTCATTTTCAGACTGCTCAAGGGACTAAAATTCTTACTTTACGACCGACTTCCTCTACCGCCTACTTTCCGACCACGTTTGGAAAGGGCCTCCTACGCCATTTGGTAAAGTTTTTTTCTTTCATGTCTTAAGACGTACCTCTCACTGTCAGAATGCCCCCAAGCTCATGACTTCTCTTTTTCCCCCATATAGATACTGTTCCTGTCACTATGAAAAACCCTTCCCCTCAATTCTTTTGGGGGTACCGTACTTCTGCCCCATCCATGTTCAAACAAAATTCCAACTGTGGAAGACATTCTTGAACAGCTGGAACTCCAAGATCCCCCAATCCTCAAGGTAGACACTTATTTTCTCCTGCCCGCAGGGGGGAGCGATACCCTAGAAATGTGGTTTTTAAAACTTTTGACAGCCGTGAATCCCATCCTGGGTTTTATGTGGCAGAATGGGTTACAATTTCAAAAGGTGTCCCACACCGCAGCAGGAAAAGAAATTGTGGCGTTTTGGGCCCACCCGATAAATTTGGATCCATAGCTGAATCCCCAGTCTGTGGGGAAACCTTTTTATGTCTTGCAAAACCTTTTTCTTGCCTTAATTGTCATGAGGCTCCCCCTTCAACTCTCGCCTTTCCCCAATCACTTAAATGATGGGAAATCCGTTACCTAAAAGAGGCAGAAGGCTCCCTTATGGCATGGCAATTTTCATCCGCCCCCAAAGGGGGAACTCCCTCGGTTTTTTTTCCCCCTGTTTCAAAACGTCCCCCCCCCCTTCTGGGTCCCTTTTCTGCAGCCCCCTCTGTGGTTACCTCTCCCTTGTCATCTGTATCAAATTTTTTTTTGCTGTCCGGGCTCAACTCCCTACTTAAATGCCTCCTGTTACACTTCTTTGTGTTCTCCCCCACAACCCTCATACGACAGACCTCATACGACACCTCCTCCCAATCGTCCCTCAAAACTTCTCAAAGTCAAAAAAAGGCCCTTTTAAAAACCCCTCCTTCCCTCTTCACCCCCATTTTACCTTTCCCCTTCTCTGTACCGGGTTTTTCCCCCCTCTCATTTCCTCTTTTTCAAGTGAGGTTACCCCCCTCCTCATACTTACCTACCCCCCCTGTTCCCTCCCAGGTTTTTTCCCTTTTCTGCCCCCTCCCAGGTTTCACCTCTTCTGCCACCTCCCAGGTTTCTGCCTCTTTTGCCCCCTTCCATATTCTTTTCCATTTCCCCCCCCCCCCCTTTTCGCCCCCCCCCTACCTTGGTACACCCATTACCTTTCCAATCTTACTCTCCTCACCCCTACCCTCCAATTTTGCCCCTATACAACGTCTATAAATTTCCGAAACATGAAGCAATCTCTGAAAAAAATTTAAAACCAAACCAAAAATGGCCCAATAAACCCCCTCTGTTCCCCCTTCTCCTTCCTCCATCTGCGAACTCCTTTCTTCACAGTGCCCGTCCTTCCTGCTTAACGTTTTCCGCTGCTCGCATGTGGATTTTTCTAACCCCTCTACCCAAGGGAAATCCTTACCGCAGATTTAAATTTTCTTTATCATTGCCAATCAGGGCCCTATTTACAGTGGAATATAGCCCCCTCAGGGTCGGGTGAGCTTCAGATGTTACTCCCCAGTTTTTTCCCCTGTTGGGTGTTTGCTTACGGGAAACCCAAAAATTACCCGCTGTTATCTCTTCCATCTCCTAAAATTTTATTGTATTCGTCAGGTTTTTTTCCGTTGGGACCTTTAATGAAAGTGCCCTTCTTCTAGCAATAATATTCCGTAATCAGCTTTTGTTCGTACTTCCTACTTAACAGGGGCCCATATCACTTGCTAGGGGCATACACTGTTTTTTTACACCCCCCCTCCCCCTTCTCGGGCTTTAAACTTTTCCCGGAATTGCCTTTCTTGTTTCGTTTCCCACCACCGATTCTGTTATTGGCATTTTAACCCCCATCTTTTCTTTGGGGGTCTCACGTGTTTCCCTGGGCATTCATTTAAGGGGTTTCTTGCCACCCCACCCTCCAGTTTTAAATCAGGTACCGCCCCCATTTTGATCCTCGGACTCACACCTCTCTTGCATTGTCTTCAGTTGCTCTTCCTCCACCGCATAGACTTCACTTGGTCTGTTCTCCCCGGACTTAATGACAGGATCTTTTCCCCCCTCTTCTTACTTCTTAAATGTTCCCCCACCTCTTTGCCCCCACACGGCAATTTTGCGGAAAATTGGGAAACCCTTTTTACTCAACAAACTGTTTTTTAGAGAGGTTCCCCTTTTTCGTCCCCCCATGGATGAGTTTTACACCTCTTCTCACCTCCTTTTAACCGCAGCTTCTAATTGATACCTGGGTTTCCCCGGGGAGATTCCGGGTCAACCCCCCACGCCGGTCTGTGACCCGGCCCCTGGTGGGTCAGAGCCCGATCAAAACCCGGCTGTTATATTGCTGCCACAACCAACATACGGGCCCAGCCCGGTGGCAGGAAACCCACTTTGTGTTGTCCCCGGCCAGCTTTAAGACTGCCAGGGGTCCCGTTGGTAATCCCCCTTAAGTATGCTGGAGGGAGTTTAACAGTCTCACTCCCTGACACTTATTGTAAGGTCCTTTAAAGGCTAGTGAACCCCTGCTTTTCTTTGGGGGGGTGTTGCATGTTGCCAAGTCGTTTGCTTTCGTAGTGAGTGATTTTCGTTGCATGTTTGGAATTCCCTCTAGGGTTTTCCAGGTGTATATAAACATGATCTCTCCTGCCTGCAAAACCCGGAATACAGGTTTAGGAACCCCAAGTGCCCCAGAATTGAGGGTTTTTTCTCCGATGTGCGCCCTGAAGGTTCTCTGTACATTTTTAGGGCGCAATTTCACCTGCCTTGAAAAAGGGGCTGTTAGTGTGCAGCAATATTTTCCCGCCCAGATAGAACAAGTGACCTAAGATGTCATCATGGCTTGGCCTCCCTAATTTTGAAGGGTTTTTATTATCCATCCTGCATTTTTTTAGCAGATGCGATTTTTAACAATTTATGGGCCTTGAAGGTGAGATCCTCCGACATGATCACTCCCGGTTCTTGACTGGTGTTTTGCTCTATTTTGTGGGCCAAAATTTTTTTTGTACTCTATGAAGATTTAATTTCCTCGTGTTTTCCATTCGAGTAATTGAAAATTTTTCCCTCGTTGAAATTCATTTTTTTCTGAGCCCACGAAAGTTTTTGGGTTTATGTCCACCGGGGCCTTTCAGTGTCTGCAATGGAAGACACTGTTGAGATTCGGGGGTATCGCAAAGGAAACACGGTCGTGGTGACATCCTCGTCTTTTCAGATATGAGGTGAGGCAGGCTTCTCAGAAAAGCGTGCCTTGGTGGTTTCCCGCTGTGCTCGTGCAGTAGTTTTTAAAAGCCTGCAGGGGCAGGTACCGGGGACAATATAACCACTGAGAGATTCTTTATTTTTAAGCGAACGTGCATCGCTCGCCGTGTATCTGCGAAAACTAAACGAACTTTCTGGCGAGATTAGGGCTCCACCCTCACCTCTGCTTCCTCTATGAGGCGCTGGAAAAAGTACGAAAACTGAGTGGTAAATTTCTCCCCGACCCCGCTCCCCGTTCTGCAGGGTTTCCCGGGGTTTTATATAGCAAACCCCCTAGATGTTGCCAATGAAAATTTTTCAATACTGGTCTGTATTTCTCAGGGGCCCCATCTATGCCCCCCCATTTCTTTCTCAAAATCGCGAGAGAGTTGCACCCTTGGACTTTTTTCTCTCAGAGAAAACATATAATGTCCTTTTACACTTCAAAATGGAGGCAAAACTCCGCTTGCCTTTTATTGGGAGCTGGGGGCCCCACGCATTCACATTCGTATGCTACAACATTTTCACAGTCACCCTTGCAGTCCTATTACGCCTTTACAATTTTTTTAGGGCACAAGGAGTTCTTCCACAGCTGTGAAAATCTGCCATTGTTCTCCCTTTCCGCAAACCGCACTACGGGACATGAAGCCTCCCCCTAAACGTCCCCTGCTTTACCGTCAGTTTGCAAAATGTGGAACGCCTAGTAAATAGACGTTTAGTGTGGTATTGAGACACACAACAGTCCTCTCCACTCGTCAATATGGTTTCGAAAGGGACGTTCACCATAGCCCCCTTACTACGTTGGGAAAGTAGTTCGTAATGCCTTTGCGAATAACCACTCAGTTTTTGCCATATTTTTTTCCCTTTGAGAAGGCATATGAAAAATGGAGGCAAAATTTTTTAGCCCCCAAGCCCACCCTTAGGCCTTCGAGGCAATCTACCACCCTTTCCTTTAAAGAACTTTTTAACTGACGGGGCTTTCCCCATGTTGGGGTTTAATAATGTGCTCTCCCCGACTTTACCAAGCGAAGGGTTTTCCCCCGGGGTTTGGGTTCTGGCCAACACTTTTTTCCTTGCTTTTAAATGATTTGGCCCTAGTCTTCCATCACTTTTTTTGGGTCTCACTCTATGTTATACTTCGCTATTGCCGTGCGGGCACGACGTCACCTCATTACGTTTCCTCCGCTCATCGACCGGTTCCAAATTTGGGGCCACCGCACAGGGGTTTTTAAATTTTTTCCAGCACTAAAACCCACCCCCCCTCCACTTTTTCTATCTGGCTGGAATTTTGCGCACACTAACAGCACCTTTCAAGGCAGGTGAAATTGCTGGCTAGAAAATTACAGAGAACCTTCACGGGGCGCATAACGGGGATAAAAACCCTCAATTCGGGACGCTTGAGGTTCCTAACCTGTAAAACCCGGAATGCAGGCGGGAGAGATACATGATTATATACACCCGGGAAAAACCTAGAGGGGCTACCGAACTTGCACACAAAAACATCACTACAAAAAAAAAGACTTGGAGCAGTGCAACATCCCCCCATTGAAAAGCAGGGGGGTCACTAGCATGTTAAAAGACCATACAATAAGTGTCAGGGGCCCGAGACGTTCAACTGCCTCCCAGATCATAAGGGGGATTACTAACGACCCGGGGAGTCTTAAGCGGGACTGGACAAGCCCAAAAGTCGGTTTTCCCACCAGCCCGGGGGGTGGCTCGTGTGGTTTGCGGCACCAAAGAACAGCCGGTTGTCAGGGTTTACCCCAGGAGGCCGGCGCCGGCCGGGGGGGCGTTGCCCCGGAAAAATCTCTCCAGGGAAACTCCCGATAACCAAATTATTTACTAGACGCTCTTCATCTCCGACATCCTTTTTACCTCTATGGGTCCCCTATCCCTGAAAATGATACAGTGAAGTTTCTGGGCCTCCTTTGCCGTAGGTTATCCTGGAAAAATCACTTACCCTCGAAGGCAACTTGTCACAGCCGGCTGAAAACCTTTTTAAAACCCTTGCTCATCTTTCATGGGGAGCTGATCGTCAAACCCTCCTTGCCTACTTTCCACCCTCATTTTATCGAAATTTGATTATGGTGACCAGATTATTCAGTGCTCCCTGCTACCTCTCTACCTTCCCCTTTCACCCCCGAGGTACGTTCATCCCTTTGGGTGTTTTCCCCTTTTTCCCCTTTTCGAGGCCTCTATGCGAAGTGAACATTCCATCCTTATCCGATCGCCGTATGCCCATTGTTTTGCTACATGTACCTCTCATGATCCCCGCAATCCTTCCATTTATAAAGGGTCACTGAATTTGTAGACATTCTTTTTTTTTTTCGCCTCCCCTTTTCCCGTCCCTTTTTCTCTTCCCTTTATTCGCTCTTGTCTTCCTTCAATTACCCCCTTTCTAGTTCATTACATCCACTTTTTCCCACCCCCCCTGGGGAAATTCCAGCTGTTTGAGTCTTTTTTTTTCTTCCCCTTGCTCGAAAACCCAACTGCTACAGCCCTTCCCGCCCCTTTTTTTTTGACCTTCCACTCTCATTCCCCATGCCATTGCTTGTACACAGATGGCCCAAGTCTTCTGCGGCATAGGGGTTCGCAGCATGTTTTCCCGGGCATGTCGTACGAGGGCATTTACTATCTTCGGGGGAGTTTTTTACTGCTGAATTGTTTGCCCCTCCTTGCAGACTTATCTGTTTGCATCTATGCCTGTGTCATCATTTGTGGTTGTCTCAGATCCCTTAGTGCTTTACAGGCTTACGAAATTTGTACCCTCACCCCTTAGTTCTCCGTACCAAACTTTGGCTACACCGCTCTTTCCCAAACAAAAAGATTTTTTTTTTTTTTGGGGCCCCCTGGTCATTTTTCGTACAGGGCAATGAACAGGCAGACACTGCGGCGTGGTCAGCAGTAATGACCTACCTTTCTAAAAGGGGTACCCTTTTACAGACTTTTTTTGCTGAAATACTTCCCCCCTTCAACCCGTTGGCAAAACGTGGTCTACTATGTCGGTAACAAATTTCAATGTATTAAAAACCGAGATGGGTTACTGGCCGTTTTGTTATCACCAGTGTCGAGGTTGAGAGACTACTCTCTCCCGTCCTTTGCATTGGCCATACTCGTCTTCCAATGGATATCTCTGGAGAGGCGCCCTACTCCCTTGTGAGAATTGCCAAGCTCCATTATCAGTCAGCCACATTTGTTGGACTGCCCCTTTATCAAGACCGCAGTTTACCTCCGTCCGCCCTTCGCCCCGCGTTTCTTTTCTTCCCCCTTCGCTGGGGGCCCACCTTTCACCCGACTCTCTTATTGACTTTTTGACAACAATACTTACTTCACAAATTCTGATACCTTCAGCCCTTTCACTTCAATCTTTTGTACCCTCTACCCCCGTACTATCCCGCCCCCCGCTGTTTTCTGTAACCCCTGATCATCCCTCCCCTTTTGCCACCCAATACCCTCGCTTCCTTCCTCCCCTCAGCGCTGTAAGCCCGTGGCTTAGCACTTCTTTTTTATTTAAAATAATAAGGAACACTGCGGTCTACTGGCCCCTCGAGGCAGGTCCCAAATCCCCTATGGGTTTAAACCAACACCCAACCTAGTTAGGGGCAGGGCACATTTACTAAGGGAAAACCCGGAACGACCCAGTTTCACGGGGGGTAATCGGGCCCAATCGTGTATTTATTAAAATTATTTTTTTAAAAATACACAAAAATTTGAACCCCTTAACTGTACTTGGGAGTTGTTCCACTCACCCCAACTCTACCAAACCTTTCTTTCTATATCCTTTTCCGAAATTTATTTTTTTTCCCAAATTAAAAAACCCTTGCTACGAGTCCCTTCGGTTATATTATTTTCAGCACGTAATTACATTCCTTATTTTTTTCCGCTTCCATTTATACACCTCAATCATATCCCCCCTAATTCTACGCATTTTTAGAGAGTAAAATTCAGGGCCCCCCAGTTTATCCTCATACGGAAGGTTTCTGATACATGGGATCAACTTATTCATCCTCCTTTGTACGTTTCCAGAGCTTTTTATATCCTTTCTGTAATACGGTGACCAAAACTAAACAGCATAATCTAAATGAGCCTAACCAAGGATATATAGAGTTGAACAACCTGAGGACTGCTATTATTTATACTTCTTGATATGAACCCAAGAATTCGTTAGCTTTATTACGAACACTTATGCACTGTTTTTTGGGTTTCAGATTACTGATAACCAGAAATACTAAATCTTTTTTCCAATCTGTAATATTAAGATCTACATTATTTACTTGTTCTTTAATTCCGCAAAAGGATTAATAATGCAGCGTGGTTAAAAATCTCTGTACTAGAAAATTTTTTTAAAATGTTTAGAATTTAAATAAAATTGGTCGGAAGAAAGTTTCCTAAGTTATTATAAAAAAAAAGTGAATTGTATGCTGTGGAAATGAGGCTCTTGCACATACATGCAAAGCTTACAAAAGGGTGGTTTACATATTACAAAATCATAATTACAGAGATAGCCACTAGCATGCCTAGGCATTTCGGGCAATTTCTCTTAAGTTTTAAATAATAAGATGTTACGAGGACCCCAATGAAAATAAGCCACTTTATCGTACTTTTTGGGGTTATTCTAGGTAAATTTACACTAAATATCTGTACTTATGTAAACTGTAAACCCAAATAAACTTTCTTTTGCTCTTGAAACGAAGTTACTGCTAGTTCATTCGTTTTCTGTGTGAAGTTCCCTCTAGGAAAGAGAATGTGTTATCCTCAATTATTTTTTTTTTTTTAGTATTTGCCGGTATTCTCCCGGCCCAGGTCTTTTCCAAAGTGGTGACCCGACCTTGGCTCCCTATCTGGGGGAATGTCTCGAACCTAAGTCTCCCAAGGGAGGAGGCACAAGTACCCCCTCATCTTTGGGACTAACTGTCCCAGGCTTGGTTAACATTATTGGTATACTTAAAAGTAAATCCCTAGTTAGGGCGTGACATTTGGGCAGCCTAAGTTAGAGTTACCAGGATGCGACCCACCAACAGTCGGCTAACACCATTTAAAGTTCCTATTTACTTACTCCCCCCAAATGACTGTATACATAAAATTTCCTAATACAGCTACTGCCTAATTAAGCCTTAGGTTAGCTCTAAGTTTGCCTAAGATTACTCTCCCAATAATAGAAACAGTCTCATGCCAGAACTAAATTTAGTGATTGTAATATTCTATATTTTTTTGTACTACCTCATTATTATAAATCAATTAATCACTTCAGTTACCTAGTATGCAATAAGGTATATTAAAATGTACTGCTCCATAACCTGTCCCCCTCAAGGAAGGTTCTTTAAATGTTGGTGGGGGCTCTTGATTTAGGGAATTGGATCTTGCTCCAGCTCCCCGAATTAAGCCTGAATGCCTTCCACATCCCCTCCAGGGCGTATAATCCTCCGGGTTTAGCGCTTCCCCCTTGATTATAATAATAATCCATAACCTGTGTCAATATAGAATAAGAACTAGGTTTAGTCTGCCCGAAATAATAGCATGCTAGAGGCTTTCCTTGTAATTATTTTATAATATGTAAACCACACATGTAAGCTTGGCAAGAAAATAAACATTTTCATTATCATTTTCAACGTTTAAACCCATCACAAAGAACGATCCCGGACCCTCAGTGTGTAAACTGGGGACACTACCAACCAAGCCACGCGTTCGTTTCGCCCAATTTTCATAATACTATCTTCTCTTTGAATCACAGTTACAATGAAAATCCTGTAACATAATTAATGATACAAATCTCCCCTGTGTCCACCCTAGGGCAACAAACAAATTTTTAGCTCGCAGATTTCCTTGTAATTAACTGATGGTGGTGACGTTATGTTCGTCAGGAAATTGGACAAGCATTTAGAAGATATCATTTATATTTTTACCCAAGAGGGTTAGTAACCCAAATAAGCAGATAAAGCCTAGTTATCAGACAGTCTGGCATATTTACATTGACGTTGTTTAAGCCAGTGTCAGGATAATGTCCTTACAATTGTAAACACCGGTCTTAACTCGCTCTAAATAGCCTAAGGTCCCGAATTACATGAAGCTAAAGCAAGATATACACAAATTATTAAAAAAAGGGATTACCATTAAGCTTTTGTGGATTCCCGTCTTAGGTTAAGTTAGGTAAGGTTCGTCAGGAAGCAGGACATGTGTTTCCTGACGCGGGTCTTAGTCAGATGATGACCCGCCGTTGGAGCTTTAGGTCATCTGACCGAGGCCTTCCGCTGGTTACCGGTCCACCCTTTAAAAAATTAAGGTATTAAGTAGTAGATTTCGTCTCACACGGCAAAGTTGATGAATTAGCTAAACATACATTAAACAGTGAATGTCGAGAATAATTTTAGCTTTTTCAAACAGAATTGACGAAAACATTGTAAGAAAGGAACTAGCAAACGAACTTAAAAATAGAAGACTACAGATTACTAGCAAATCCATTTTCCCTCATAATAAGGTTCTCTCCAGCATGTATGTGGGTGCGAGTTTAAATTAATCTCCATGTTAGTGATTAAAGCATTCTTGTCTGGTGATGAAAAGGTTATTAAGTTTTTTTAGGTGTAGGTACATATAAATGCAGTTACATAAATTACTTACATAGCAGCATATATATAGAGAACATAGGATAACCCTCAAAAAAGTCAAAGTGACTTATTACCCCACTTGTTCTGTCTCCTGACAAACCATTGCTTTAAACCCCTTTAGCGGACCATAACTAAGAACAAAAAATAATTTTCATTGTCTGACTTTTTTGGGTTATCCTATGTTATCTACATTATGCTGCTATTTTGATAATCTATGTAACTGTGTTTGTGTATATCTGAATGAAGTTACTTAAATACAAAGTTGTTTCTGGGACTATTGAGGATTCATCTAATTAAGACCTTGGTCATGAAACCTTGTTTTTTTTTTCTTGGAGAGCACACTTTGTAGTACCCACAGTCAGTGGCCAGGCTTAAAACCCTTTTATTGTACATTTAATAAAGGAATGGAACGACTGCCCGCACATGTCAAAGCCAGTCATGCATGAACCAGTTCATGAAGGTGCCAAAAGGTGTCTGATGAATGTAGCGACAGAAAGGAGGGGAATGTTTTTTTATTTTTTTAGCTAACGCACGTGTAATTTTCCCTTTATCCTAGTAATGACCCTCGTGTAGTAATAGTCTTAATATAGAAAATAAGATAATTTATAAACTTTCATATTATAAGGTAAAAAAAAAACCCTGAAATAACTGTATTTGTGTATACCTGAATAAACTTTTATTATTATTATTATTATTATTAATTAAAGATTAGCCGGTATTCTCCCGGCCCGGGACTTTTCCAAGTGGTGGCCCGGCCTTGGCTCCCTCTTTAGGAAGTGTCTGAGACCTAAGTCTCCCATGGGAGGAGGCACAAGGACCTCCTCATCTTTGGGGCCAACTGTCCCCAGGCCTAGCCACAAGCTAGGCCTCTCTGGTCTGCCATCCCCGCCCCAAGGTGGCTAATGGGAATGACAGTCTTGTGAGCTGCAAGCTCTGGCTCAGGCACCTACCCTGCCCTAGAAGGGCTGGGCATGGTGTCGATCCGAATACATTTATTTTCCTGACGAATAAAGCACCATCTTGAACGTTAATACAGAAAAGTTTATATAAAGATAGGTATCTTCTCAATCACTGCCAAATGCCTCAGAAACGAATATGGTGAAATATAAAAATAAATGATAAAAAATGATTAATAATGTATACAAATGAAATCGCAAATTATTTAATATAGTTGTGTTGTATTAAAGACTTCGGCGAAATGATAAAAAATAATTAATAATAAAAAAAAATTATTTGGCGAGTTTGTTTCGATGTTTAGGTATTGGCTAATTATCTTTTAACTAAATGAAAATTTATCAAATATATACTATTATCTTTTAATAAATAAAATTTATTTAATATTTCTAATAAATATTTACTGGATAAACTTGCTTAAATTTTAAAGAGTTTAATGATAATTGCATAAAATTTTTGTAATAGCAATATTCAAATTATATTACGTTTAAAAGACGAAAAATACTCCTTAAACATCAAGCTGAATTATATTCAGTTTAGTGTTTCAATTTTTTTAAAATGAGATTTTATAGGAACATTTTATTAAATTAAATTATACTTTAATCAGAAATATAATACTAGACATTTTCTTCAAATTCGTATTCCCTATCGTGTTCCAATACCGTGTTTTTAAGGTCTGGATGAAGACGACGTTCACCTTGCATACAAACCTAAATATTGTGTAGGTGCAACTTGGAGAGGTACCTGGGTGTTAGCCCCACTAGTGTGGGTCCACATCCTGGGGACAAAATTAACCAATTTGCCCGGAATGCTCTGCCTGGTCTCAGAGCCGCGGGGGGGTTGACCCCCCAAACCTTCTTCAGGTATAACCGGGGGTTTCTGTATAGTATGTCACTGATGTCAGCTATGGTCTAAATGATACCTGAAGTTCATTACCTTGTAATTTGGTCATGACTGTGTCCAGATCTACCAGGAGTTCATTACCACAGGAGGGTGTAGGGTACATAATAAAGATAGTGGGATAAACTAAACCCGAAGGTCTGAATTAGTTGAATCAACGTACTTGTAGAAATAATCATAAATAATATTATTATTATTATATTATTATTATTATTTTTATCAATGTGTTTGCGTGAGTCTTCCTCCAACACGTAACGTCCCTTTTTTCTCACATTGGTTTACGTATTTGAAGATTCATGCCCCACGTTACAATATATATACAGCGGGCCGGTCTGTGACCAAGCCTCATGGTGGATCAGGGCCTGATCAACCAGGCTGTTACTGTTGGGCCCCACGTAAACCGACGTACTATCAACAGCCGCTGGTCAGGTGCTGACTTTCGGTGCCTGTTCAAAGCCCTTCTTGCAGACAACCAGGGATTTATTGGTAATCTTTCCTTATGTATGCTGGAAGGCAATTGAACAATCTTGGGCCCCTGACACTTATTGTGTTGTCTCTTAGCGTGCTAGTGGAGGAAATGGGTGTTGCATCGCCTGCCGAGTCGTCTGCTTTCGTAGGAGTGATTTTCGCGTGCAAATTTGGTACTAATCCCTCTTTGATTTCCAAGTGTATGTAATAAATTGTATCTCTGCCGCCTGCGTTCCAGGGAATGCAAATTGAGGAATTTTATCGTTCCCAGTAAATTTTGGCGTTTAACATAGTTTTTTTTTTTTTACGAATTAGTAAGTTTTTAACAAACTGAAGAATTATCCGAGGTACGAAATAATAACGAAAATGTATTTAAAGCAAAGT